>JAGKTI010024005.1:0-14555 GCA_018397915.1 Birgus latro
TATATATATATATATATATATATATATATATATGAGCCGCATTTCTTTTTTTTTCCTTCAATCTCGCCAAAACCAAGGGCCAGAGACCCCCAGACCCCAGACCCATATACAGTATATTGTTGAATCAGGGTGACCCAAGGATAGTTTTAGGGGAGGTCCAAATTCAGGTCTGGGTAATTTGAGGTCACCAATAGAGTGTTCCCCTTTTGGCCCGGGCGAAGTCGGGTACCCCTGCAACCCAATCTTTGCAAAGGAGACTCACATTACCTCCAGTTCGGACTCATGCTATGTGAGATTGACCTATGAGGTCATTTGAATTCACTGGTCAGAGGTCATTTGAGGTCACAGGTAATAGTAAACAACTGTGCACAAATACTGTGCGTCAGTCTACGAAAGTTGAGATTGAGTTCCTGAACCTCTTATCATCCTTCTTCAAAAGCGTAAGAGGTATGTACATGGTCTTCCTGGAGCAGAAAGAAAGAATAAACTAGAACAAATAGGATTTGAGTGTTCGCCTTTTTGGTCCAGTCAACGCCAGGTACCCCTGCTAGTGTGAGATTTTGTAATTAACATCTTTCAAAGAAGTAGGCTGCAAGAAACCGAAAACAGTTATAAGGCAGGATTTACAGCGAACAATAATTTTATGAACATAAGAGATAGAATAATGATATGATTTGAGGTAATTTTAGTGAATCGGGAGAGAAATGGGGAGAAAGAAATCAGACAATGATAGAGCCGAGAATCAAGTTGGGAGGAAAGCCAGACATCTGACAGAGCTTGAATTCTTAATAGGATTAGACCGGAACACACCTACACTGTGCAGCCAACTGCTGATACCTGCACACCTGAGCATTGACGGGGCTGTCAGCAAGATTCAACACGGTTATATTAAAACTGAAAATTCCAAAGTGTAAAAATTCCTTTGTTTTTATTTATTATTGTTTTCGGAACACACATTTCGGAGTGTTGTCAGGACTGATCAAGAAAAGTCTATCATGTTTTGTCATCTTCACATGATTCTGAAACTATTTTAAGATTATAGCCTTAAGTAACCAACTCCAACTTCTGCAACATAATACATTAGAAATGCAACCGAGAGCAGTCAGAGTTTCTGCACCACGGCTCCCGACCTCGACCACCAAAAGCTAGGATTTTCCCACACCCTTGCAGCAAGGGACCATTTTTGAAGATATAACCTCCTAAGCAAGCTTTTATGGGCTTTCAACCACAATCTTGGCTTACTCTTCTTAAGCATAAATTCTAGTGCTCTTCCTCAAGCATCTGGGCAAGACCTGCAGACACAACTGACACTATCCCCAGCAATGCTCCAACACCTCCTGAATGCTTTGCTCAAAGAGGGACAGGCTGAGCTCTCCACTGTGAAACCTCTAGCACCCTGACCTATATCATCATCTCGATATTACTGCCCTACGAGTAATGTACATGCTTCCTGCTTCCTATGTAGTACCTAGGAGGCTTCCTAGGCAAGACACGGAGCACCTGCCACCTCAGTATTGGATCAGAATATACACAAAGATCTGCCTTGCCCATCATCACAGCACAACAGAGGGAGGCGGTGGCTGAATCAGTAGAGAGGTAGTCTGCAGTCATAATGGACGCAGGAAACCGTTTAACCCCTACCGTATGCAATTTGATCGACTGAACCGGCGTGAAAATCTGTACTGTACAGTAGGCACACACAGTGCACGAGTTTACGAGCGGCAGGAGGTCGCTTACTGGGAATTTGTTTACTTTGAATGCATAAACTTATGGGAAAAATTACAAATGGGTGGCACCCCCCTTCATTGGTAACCCTTGAGACTCCTTTCTGACCTAAGTATTGTACTGTACAGGGAAACTACCTAAGACATATTACCGACAATAAGGTAAACCAACAAGATTATGGCTTTACTAAATCAGCAAGATATGGCTTAACTAAACCAACAAGAATTTGGCTGCTCACCTTAACCCAAGAGGACAACAGGCTTGATGGAGGTAAGAAGGGGATCCAAGGCAGGAAGAGGCACGGCATGCACCTCCTGCACCATGCACTACACAACCCGACACACCATCTTCCTCACCACTGTCGTCACCAGGACTTTCGACACTTTCACTAGCTAATGCACTCACTTCATTCTTCTACTTCTGACACCTCAGACATCGCATCATCCTCTCGATCCTCCCAGGAAATGGCTCTTCTGATGTTGAAGAGAGTGATTCCACACTTTCTTGAGGCCGCAGGTAAGGGTGATGACGGTTTGCTTCCTTTCGTTAACCTCCTGGTTGTGCTTCTCTGTGTAGCAGCAGAAGGGTCTGTCCAGTGAAGTCATCACTTCCTCCTCTCGCAACTGACAGTGTTCAATGTCCTTGAATTCTTCCTTGAATTTATCTAGGGCACAGAGTACCCGGCTGATCTCCATCATCAACAAGTCTCCACTCTCCATCACTTGTGGTGCTGGCTGTTCTGTTGCAGTCTCCTACTCTGCGTCGGCCTCGTCGACTCGTTGTACGACTTCCTGGGGATCCTGCTCCACTACAGCCGAATGTAAGCCTTTGATCTCCTCCAGAATGACGCCCTTAAACCCGGGCACAGCTGTGCAGTTGTGAGAGTGGCTGGCTCAGCAGAGGCCAGGGACTGAAAGCTGCTTGCCGGTGTGATGTCACATAGGTGCGAGACGAGAAGGTGCCAGGCATGGTTAATTGTTGCATCGGTGATGTCTGCCCAAGAAGACAACAGGAAGTTGCTGGGATCCTTGAGGTTGAATAACCACCAAAAACCATTACACTCTTCCCAGGAGTTGAAGCTGTCAGTGCTGCGGGTGCTGAGCGTGGAGCGTGTGGAGCAGGTGGAGTGGGTGAAGCAGGTGGAGTGGGTAGCGAGTCCCAACCATCCTCAGTGTCCGTGACATCACCGCCAACAATGTCCAAGGCAAAGATTGCCTGCAGTTCCTCTGAGCTGTCAGTCTTGTTGCGGAGGTGGTCGTAGAGGTACTGATGGTATAGCTGCTACACCGTTGCAATCCACTCCTAGTCTAGTGGTTGATGAGAGAGGTTGTTCTGGGTGGCAAAAAAAAAAACGATCTTTCAGTCCCTACTGAGGTCTGATGGCCGGGCTGATGACTTGGGGCGTTGTCAAGGACGAGGAGCACCTTGAAGGGGATGCCAAGTTCCCATGACTTTGCCTTGGCATCAGGAATGAAGTGTTGTGGCAGCCACTCCGACATGATGCTGCTCGTCATCCAGCCGTTGGAGTTGCTGTACCAGTACACCTCACTATCATCCATGTGGCGAAGATTCTTGTAACATCTGGAGTGTGCTGCGGTATGAACCACAACAGGCCGCATCTTGTGTGAGCCTGATAAGATCGCAGCGAGCATAACCGTTATCCTGCTTTTGTCCATTTTTCTCCCCTGGGCCTGCCTCTGATGTTTACTGATAAAAGTGGACTTCGGCATAGCCTTGTAGTATAGGGCCGTTTCATCAATACTGTGTCCCTGCTGTAGCCTCCATCGCTGATTATCCCCTTTAGCATTGCTGGATAGTCCTTGGCTGCCATTTCATCAGCTGACGCACGCTATCCGGTGAGGCAAATGTATCGTAGCTCTTTCCTCTTCAGGAACCGGCCTAGCCATCTCACAGGGGCTTTGAATTGTTTCTCGACACCAAGCTTCTGAGCTGCAGCTTTGTAGAAAAGCTTTGCCTGTTCCCTGATGTAGCACCTGTTCAGTGGCACTCCCTCCTTCTTTCCTCACTATGTATTATGGCAGGTAATGCTCCACGAGAATTATGACCCGGTTGGTCACCCTGCTTCTCTCGTCAAGTGCTGCTCTCCCGTATGTCTTAACAGTATTCTTTATGGCCTAACCTGTTCATCCACATCGTCCGTACCATCGATTCCGCCAAGCCAAGTTCCTTCCCAATGGCGGTGTTACCCTTGCCCTTCTCTCTTCTCTTGATGACATCCATCTTCAGGGCATGGTTGATGCACTTCTTTCTAGATAACGCGGTAGACATCCTGGCGTAGTACGGAAATCATGGGAACGGTTGTAGCACACCAAAAAAATAGCCTCAGAGTACATGAGAACGTAGCTGGAACAGCAAGTGCACTCACTGCGTGTGCTTGTTTCCTCTGCTGGGCTTCTCTCTCCACCCTCCATTCGGCGCACTGGGCATCACGTCACGAGTGCGCATCATTGACGTCACAAGGTGGGCGGAGCATAGGCAACTGTTGCCGTTTCTTGGGGTGGCAATGTCGCGTGCTCAGGGTTAACCTTGGATTTGGGCCACTCTTCGCTGCCGTCTCGTCTATTACAAGTTCAAATTGCGTCACTATTTAAAAATACACTAAAATTCAATAAAAAATAGGCCCTCGCGTACTCTGAGCTCGCTTACTATGCGTGCCTACTGTATATGGAGCCGATTTTTCGACATTTGCAGAAGTAAAAAATGTTATGCCCAAGTTTTAGAGCCTGAATTTACACACTTTATACCAAACCTGATAAGCATTTAAGACCAACTGGTTCATGAGCTATAGCCAGTCAAATCTGAAAAAAGTTACCTTCCAGGCGGCGCGACTCCTATTTTCTGTGCTCCCATCCCATTCCTCCCTCATTCCTCCCTTCATCACCCACTCTTATCTCCCCCCCCCCCTCTCTCTCCCCTCCCCCCTCCCTCCCCCTCCCGCCCTTCAGAATTTTACGGGTCTTTTTTTTTTTGGAACAATAGCATGCAAAATAATTATGTAGGTGCTCTTCACTACTCCCAATTCCTTTCCCCCCAACACTTCTCCCCTCCCCACCTTCTCTCCCCCCATCCCCTTCCCTCCTAGCTGTGTAGCTGCCAAAATAAAAAAAAATAAACAAAAGCATGCAGTATCTTTTTCTTGGTGTTACTCCCACACTCCAGCACCCACTTCCCCTCACCCCTCTCCTCTCACCCCTCTCTCCTCACCCCTTCCCCCCATCCCCTCCCCTCATAGCTGTCAAATCAAGTAGCTGTAAGAATTTCAAGGGAAGAAAAGACTAAAGCATGCAAAATAATGACAACCATATGCAAAAAACCATTGGCGGTTATATAATTGTGCACGTACCACGCTATTCCCTCCCCCCCAAAAAAAAACATGCAAAAAACATGGAAATTCATTTTAAAAAACATGAAAAACATACATTTTATGTCTCTTGCATTAGCGTATACAATTACATAAACAATAATCTGGTCATGAATGAAAACACATAACATGAATAGTAACAATGACGCATAATACTCTAGCGGGGGACGGGTGAGTTGTAAGCATAAGGCATACTACAGGGGGTTGGGGGTGGGGGTAGGGTGGGGAGTGGCCTAGAGGGATGGTACTGGGGTGTAGAGGTGAGAGACAGTCACCAGACAAAAACGACAGGCAGAGGAGTACAGCGGTGTGGAGGGTGGATGGGGCGGGGATATATAACCCTCCCCAGGGAGACAGGGAGGAAGGGAAAGGGGGGGGGACCACAGAGGCGTAATGGAGGATGGTGGGGGAGGGGGAGGGAGGGAGCAGCAGGCGGTCAGAGGCAAGGGAGGGGGAGAAGGAACAAAGGTAATGGGGTAAAGGGGGGACACAAGAGGACCATGGGAGAGCCCCCCCTCCCCACCGTGGGTACAGGCCTGGATCCTCCTTCCTGCCTCTTCATCACTTAGTTCAGCTTGGTTGGAAGGGATATACATCACAACTGGGGCGGAACATGTCCCCAGCTTTTCCCTGAAGCCCCCCTATCAATCACATTAGAGATCTGGCATAATCCTGAATAATGATAGATCAACCCGATTAGCACCAGGGGGGTTAAGGATCTGAATTTCATAGGGCAGACTTTACTGACGTACCGAGAGTTCCATCAACATGTCATAAAAATACTCCCACTACTCGTAATACCAATAAACCAGTCCTGTATGAGACAGCCTTAGCATGTATTCAGTATGGATGGTGGGTGTTAACAAGCAATTGGTGACGTGTGGAAGTGTTTGGTAAAACAAGACTACTGGACCTTTGGAATAGGCTGTGAGGCCTTTGCCCAGAGTCAGACACATTAAAAAAATAATCTGGTAGAGCTCGAGACACCACATTCAAATTATTCCGTCAGGAGACATCATCCACAGTACCCGAGAGGCTGAGACAGGTTACTAAAGCGCTTTTTTTTTTTTTTCAGCCCCTAAATCATTTCAACTCAATTGCTTTTACTAATAACCGAGGAAACTCATTCTTACCTCGCTGACAAGGCTTATCGATTTTTATGCAACCTCGACTTAGTATTCACATAATAGGAGTGGTCCAGATCTTTTAGGTGAAAACAAACAGAATAAAAGCACTTGTCTCCACCCTTATGAGCCAGAATATGCCGTGTGACTCGCTTTATCCTCAACCATGATGGCTTTTTCATATCGACAGTTTGTGGGGCTATCTGAGGCAAAACCCTTCCCTAAAACACATGAATTGTCAGCTTGTTTTTCCAGGCATCTGCAAAACAAAGTGTATGTGCGTATATACATACGCACATACACTTACCAAAACACCACACATCTTTACCGGTGATAACACACTTGTCAGACTTCACAGATACGTAGTCAGCTCCGACTGACAAAAAGGTACAAACAAGAAACCGCAGTTGCGGTTTTTAGATTAAAGATGGACAGAGAAGTTGAATTTATCACTACACTAACTGCAGCCATTGTGCATGGGTCAGTGCGCAGCAGGTTGCTATCAACAAAGGAGTCGAACGTTCTAACTCAAGGCCAATGGCTGACATCAGTCACAAAGTTTACATGTTTCAGTAATAGTCCTGTAATGGGTAAAACGCCTTACTCACTCATTGATGACAGTACATGGAGTAACACTGCAATATCTATCAGAACAATCTACTGTTTTTTTCCCATCCTCTATTGCCCTACAGGCAGTGTAGGGGACGGAAGCTAGACTTTCAGTCAGGCAATGAAAGCAAATTAAAAGTAGCTGTTGTGTATAAATGTACACAACGATTTATCTTGCTCTCTTGTTCCTGAACTTGATTCTTCTGAATTCTCGACTCTCTGGCTTCGGCTTTCCTCTCATTCACTGACTAAATACGTCTGTGCTGTTTACTTATCCACTAATTCTACTGACTATGAAAAATTCTTCAACTATATTACTTCTATGATGGAACACATCCTATCCATTTCTCACTCAAATCTCCATTCTAGGAGATTTCAATGTTCACCACCACCTTTGGCTCTCCTCTCCTTTCACTGATCGACCTGGGGGGAGGCGGTGGCTCGATCGGTAGAGAGGTGGCTTGCAGTCCAGACGGACCCAGGTTCGAATCCTCACTGAGGCAGGGAACAGTTTAAGGATTCGAATCTCATTAAATCAGGCTTTACTGATCTACCAGAAGACCCGCCGACATGTCGTAAAAATACCCCCGCTAATACCAATACACCAGTCCTATATGACACAGCCCTAGCATGTATTCAATATGGACGGTGGGTGTTAGCACCGAAGTGGTGACATGTAGAGGTGTTGATATGTAGGAGGACTACTGGGCCTTGATAGCAGGCTGTGAAGCCTATGCCCAGAGTCAGACACATAAAAAAAAAAAGTGGGCTTATGTGACAGTAAACCATTCACACATATGGATGCAAACGATGACTGGCCCCATGTAACTGGAGTGCATAAACTCTCTTGAACACCAGACATACATTTAGTAATATGTTACCAAGCAACACAATAATAATATCCTGACAAGAAATCATTTGGCTTGTTAGAGTCCCTTGAAGGCGCATTACATCCTGAGTGAATAAAGGGCATCCCCACATACCACAAGGCACCACCAATGACCATAACACTTCTGATAATTTTCCTGACTGTACATGATGCCAAGGAAGGTGCTTTAGCATTACAAGTACCTCTAACACAAATGAACTAAGGATCTTAATGAAAATAGTGTGTCTGGTTAATTAGACATTAATCTGCCTTAAATACACTGTCAGACTGCAGATAATACTGTTGAATTTCCACTCAGTTATGTTTCCAGGTGTGAGACAAGGACCTACCATTCTATGCATCCCACCACACACACTCCCCCTCCTCTGCCCATCTGAAGGTAGTAGCGTTTACGTATTGCACTGACAGTTTATTTTTTTATGCAAGGAAGAAGGAACCCTAAGGTCAGAAGCCTGCAAACCGCTCCCTCCAAGAAAAAAAAAAAAACAAACACAACAGAGACCTAGATTCAAGATCCGTTCATTTCGAGATGCCTGGACACACTGCATGTGAAAGACTGAAGATCATAGTACGAAATACAGACAGAAGGAAACAGTTCCATGGCAGACCTATTGCATAAATGAAGGACTGAGAGTAACGGTTAATTCTTGTATTAGAGAGATGAACAGAAAAGGGATGAGAGTTTCCTGCAAGATGGGTGCTACGTGCCCGTCGTAATGGTGGAGGGGTGAAAACAGACAGTTCAGAGAAGCAGTGACCACTGACGTAGCAATAAAAAAAGAGATAAAGATGCAACAGTGCGGAGAAGACAGAAACTGAAGACAGCCACTAAGAGGAGGAGAGTTAATGAGACGTAAAACCTTTGACTCCACCCTACTGAGAAGAACTGTATGTGGGGAGCCTCCCCACACATGAGAGTTGTACTCTACACAGGGGCGATTAAGGCCTGTGTATAAGGTCAACAACTGTGCAAGGGGAAAGAAAGCACGGAGTCGGCTTAGAACACCCAGTCTCTTGGAAGAAGATCTTACAAGAAGTAATATGACCTTTCCAAGATAAATCCCGAGAGAATGAAACCCCACACATGTTTAAAAAGGGTGCAGGATTGAGCTGTATATTATTAAACATTAGTGGGTACTCCTGTGGAAGATTTTGTTGGATTGATACATGCAAGATTTGAGTTTTTGACGCATTAAAAACAAGATTATTTTTACTCCAATCAGAGATACGAGCCAAGTCAGACAGTAAGTGTGCTATAGCTTCATTCCTTGTTTGTTGAAGTAACTGCCGAGATGGACTCTGCGGGACGCGAATGGAAAGGTGAAGGGCGGAACCATCACGGTATGAGTGGATAAGGTTAGATATACAGCTTAGGTCACTGATGAATAAAAGGAAGAGAGTAGTTGATAGGACAGATCCCTGAGGAACACCACTATTGATAGATCTAGGAGAAGAACGATGGCCGTCTACAACAGCAGCTATAGAACGACCAGAAAGGAAGCTAGAGGTGACGGCACAGACAGAAGGATAGAAACCATAAAAGGGCAGTTTGGAAATTAAAAATTTATACCAGACTCGACTGAAAGCCTTTGATATGCCAAGTGCAATGGCAAAGCTTTCGCCAAAGTCCCGAAAGGAGGATAACCAGGAGTCTGATAGGTTGGTGAGAAAAACGCCAGTGGAGCGTCCCTTACGGAACCCATGCTGACTATCAGAAAGGAGGTTGTGGTAGGAAAGATGCTTTAAAATGTTTTTGTTAAAAATAGACTCGAAAACTTTAGAGACAAAGGATGGTAAAGCAATTGGACTTGCGTTAGAGGGTTGGAAATGGTCACTCTTCTTTAGTACAGGCTAAATGCAAGCAAACTTCCAGCAAGAAGGAATGGTACGAAGTTGATAGACAAAGACGAAAGAGTTTACGTAGCAGGGTATAAGCACAGAAGCACAGTTCTTGAGAACAACATGAGGGACCCCATCAGGCCCATATGCCTTGTTAGTACTGAATCCGGTGATGGCAGAAAATATATCAGTTGAAGAAATTATAAAGTCAACCATGTAGAAGTCAGAGGGAGGAAGTGAAGGAGAAACCGCACCGAAATCTTCTAAGGTGGATTTCAGGGAGAATGTCTGAGTAAAGGGATCTGCTTTATGAATAGAAGGAATAGCTATAGAGCCATCATAGTGGAAAAGAAGAGGGAAGGATGATGAAGTAAATTTGTTAGAAAGGTTTTTGGCAAGGTGCCAGAAGGAGAGGGAAGAATTCGAGTTGGAGATTTCAGAGCATTTAGTACGGATGAAATTATTTTTAGCAAAGCGAAGAACAGACTTAGCACGACTCTGGGCAGAAACATAAATGAGATTCAGGGGTGGGTTCGCTTCGGTACCTTTTGTAGGCCTTCTCCTTGTTGTGCACAGCATTAGAACATTATGATTAAATTAAAGTTCCTATGCATTAGTCATAGGATATGAGAAGGGAATTTATGCTTCTATGCCCGAGAGAATAACGTCACACTCAGATGGTTCTTGGCCATGGAAGCAATAATCATTTTAGGGAAAAATCAAAGAAGTACTGCCTGAGGGCCTCCCAATCAGCAGTTCCAAAGTGCCACAAACAACGCTTCTTTGAAGAGTCAACAGGCTGTACTGGAGTGATAGGACAGGCTAAAGTGATAAGGTTGTGGTTGGAGGAGCTGAACAAAGAGGAAAGATTAACAGTGTAAGCAGAAGGATTAGTTGTAAGGAAGAAGTCATGTATGTTGCAACTCTCTCCAAGGCAGTCAGGGAAACGGGTAGGATGCTGTACAAGCCGCACTAGGTCATTAAGGATAGAAAAGATGTAGGCTTGTTTACCAGGTGGATCAGTGAAAGGAGAGGAGAGCCAAAGGTGGTGGTGAACATTGAAATCTCCTAGAATGGAGATTTGAGAGTGAGAAATGGATAGGATGTGTTCCATCATAGAAGTAATATAGTTGAAGAATTTTTCATAGTCAGTAGAATTAGTAGATAAGTAAACAGCACAGACGTATTTAGTCAGTGAATGAGAGGAAAGCCGAAGCCAGAGAGTCGAGAATTCAGAAGAATCAAGGTCAGGAACAAGAGAGCAAGATAAATCGTTGTGTACATTTATACACAACAGCAACTTTTGGCTTTGAAATGAGTATACAGAAAGCGGGAAGATACAGAGAAAGGATTGCTATCAGTTGCCCTAGAGAGCTGAGTCTTAGTTAGGAAAAGAAGGTGAGGTTTTGAGGAGGAGAGGTGGTGCTCAACAGAGAGATAGTTCGAGCAAAATGAAGAGGTGTGTCAGACTGTGGTTCCAGGCATCTCGCTGGGTCGTCGCTGGGAAAGGGGCGGAAGGTGGAGGCATCTGTGGTGCTCCCGCCACCCCCGGGATTCCGAGGCTTGAGTATGAGACGCCATTTTGGTTGAATTTTGAATAGGAAGTGTAGTGTGTAATGTGCATGTAGTTTCGTGTTGATAGTTAGAAACACTTGTATTGGAGAGCGTGCTGCCCGACTCTCTGTGTTACTGAAACACTGAAAAAGTTCAGCAAAAGGAGATTGTCAGGAACTAGTCCCAAGGGCTGGTGAAACGAGTGATCCAGCTCTCCCTGTCATCAGCTTTCCATCCACTTCGGCACCCTGCTCCACTGGTACTACAGTCTACTCCCTGATGCACATCATCATCATCGTCATCATCCGGACCTCCTTTCCCACCCTAGGGCAGGGTGAGGAGTAGCAATGCCCAGACAGCCCCAATTTGCCCACTCCAATGGGTCATGCTTCCATTATCTCACCATCTATCTGATACGCCCAAAACATTTACCACGTTCTGTAGCTTCACATACACGTATCCGACAGAGTCAATCCGGACGCTGTCACGTTAAAAAGGGGTGCCAAATCCCTAACCATGCATCTCTCTTCACAATATTCATCCAGCCATCTCGATCTCTTGTCAGTCCCCTAGCCTCACCGACTTCCAAACCTCTCTTCCTCACACATTCATCCACCATATCCCTCCACCTACTCATTGGCCTACCTCGCCTCTTTCCTCCTTCAAATTTACTCATATATACCTTTTTCACTACTCTTTTGTTATCCACTCTCCACATGACCAGACCATCTCAGTTCACTCTCTTCGATTCTGGTGTCCACAGACTTCCTCACTCCACATCTTTCACGAATCGCACTACAGTATTTCGTATCCTATCCACTCTCCGTACTCCACATACATTCCTTAGCAGTCCAATCTCCACTGCTCTCACTCTTGACTTTTCATTTTCATGCCACACCATAGTCTCACATCTACATGTTAAAGTTGGCACTAACACTTCATTATGCAAGCCTCATGCAGCTGCTGCACTCAAACCTCTGTTTCTTATCAAGGCCTTCATTGCACCAGCTACATTCCTTCCTTGTGTCACTCTACTTTCCAATTCTTCTGCAAATTTTCCTCTTTTTTCTATCACTGTACCCAGGTGCACAAAATGTTTAATATTAGGAGATAACTCTAGGGAAAGAGGTCTTTTTGCTTTATCCCCTCTGATGTCTCTTATCTTTTATGAAAATTTAGTATGTGTCCTCTAGCTCTAGTCACATTAATCAGATCCCAGTATCCTTTATTTTTTTCTAACTAATAGTGAACTAAGTTATTTCAACTATTTTAGTTCATACATTATTGTTATAGGATACAATATTTTGCTCTATAGCTCTGCCGTCCTAATAAAAGAGACCAAGAAAATGATAGGACAGTGTTGTTATGTAATGTTGTACTGAGGGATATGTGCAGTTGTGATTGGGAAGGCTGTTGTGAAAGCTTGTATGGATGCTCCACTGTTAGGTTGGTTGGGAATCTTCGCGACATCACTGATGTTTATTTTCCACACACACACACACACACACACACACACACACACACATCGTTCTGCCATCGCACACGACATAAAACTGAGCTGCCATAAATTCGAATCCTGCTCTATCATGGGGAAATATTATTAGAATTCACATCCTTTCGATGTTTCTTTACTTTTCTGAAAGTTTACTGACGTCATGAAAACACTAATGCTGCCGCCAACACACTCTTTTGAAATTCACTCACTTCAGGAAATTCACTCGGCAACTAGAACCCAAGTGCTTTCATGAAGCGGAACGAATTGACTTCATCTGTTGTCTTATTATGAAAATAAAGACTGGTTGCGATCACAGAACGAACTGACAAGCACCAGTTTATGCCTGAACCTGGATATGATTAAATCCTTCACTACGATGATGTATTATTCACCTCAGAGCGAACTGAAAGGGCTACAAACAACGTCATTAACTTCCTCACTACAAACAAAACTGAATAAAGTCATCTGGTAGTAACAACATTACTCTGTCGATGTAGTGATCGACTAGAGAGATTAAATGAAAAACTGTTCTTAACTGATCTGACCTGATTTCAGCCTGTCATTCTCAGTCTGACCGCGCTGCGTGTAGGTTGGTAAGATTGTGCTCTGAAAAGATTTGTCAGTACCTGATAATGTTAGCTTGGGTGAAACAGTGGAGCTTAGTGAGGCTGTCCATGAAAGTTTTTATGACTACAAGGGAAACTTTGTTATGCTGTGTATCACTATACAGTATAACATTTATAACCGAATAACTCATTTTACATAATATGCCATCCTAATTTCATTCTTTTTACTTCTTAACGATTTTGGTAAACTCAGGGGTGGATTTTCGTAGAGCAGAGGTTAATAAAATCCACACCTAACACCTGCCTTTCAAATAGTATCCTTCAGTCCAAAGACGATCGCCTGATGGGAACAGAAATAATGCGAAAGTCACGTCCTGTGATTGTAGCTGTTAAATACTGTACATATCTATAGAAATAACGTGTTTCTCTATGACCTCATAGGCTTTTCTTGACCTAATGTTAACTAGTGGCTCAGTGATTAATGAAAACTCTGCATACCACTGCACTGATAGCAAAGCGCATTAGCCCCTGATTCATGACTGCTGGGAAAAAAGTGGAGGCCTGTCTGTTCAAACTCAATGAAAAATCTTTTTCGACGCACCCCACCCTCCATTTTGCTCTCGTTAACTTCCTCTCTCCACTCTGTTCGCAGTTCGGATTTCTTTCTTCTGCTAACACCCTTCAGAGGAATTATTCTCTTTCAGGGAATGGTTAATCTACCGGGTACCGCATATTCTTGCAACTTTTTTGATACTGGAAACGCTTTAGCTTATGGAAGATTATAATACAGAATATAACAAATGTTAACAAGAGAAATACCTATAACAACTATGAAGGAATCATATACAAAAGTGAAAATAGAAACTCACTCTCGACGCTTTAATAAATGTAAGACGGCCACCGAGGAAGTTTTATAGAGCGAGGAGCGGCACGAGGGAGCATCTTGAAGGCAGCGTCAGGGATATATTGACGAAAAGCGTCGGTATAAATTGTGACTGGAAAATCTTTGCCTCTTATGATGGCGAACGCGACTCTAACTTCTTGGTGATCTTTATCAAGCACCAGATGACACAAATTCACCCTTTCGCCTCACAAAAATGCCAGAGTGAAAAGCTGACTCTACCGGAAAAAGAAAATTTGGGAAGTAAATGTTGATATTGCAGATATTATTGGACAAAACGTATAATTGACGAAACTTCCCTTTTGCATAGCAGGAAAGGGCAACACAAAATCCTAAACAAAGTAACCTGCATCATCATACCTTGTGCTGTCTGTTTTTTAACCCTGAAAGCACAGATTTCTTATCAAAAGTAGAAGAGTTATCCTGGAGGCGCTGCGTGATTTGATTCATCCACAAAATGTAAGTAATATA
>JAGKTI010024006.1:0-12031 GCA_018397915.1 Birgus latro
CTGACAATAAGCTAATACGAGGAGAGTTACTAAGATCTCTTGAGTCGCCTCTCTCGTAATCCAAAATAACTACAGTATTGCATTATACCATGTGCGGTAATTTTCTTTGTCTTCATGTATAGGACAAAGAAGTGGGCGAGTCGGTACTGAACATCTGCAACCAACAGTAAATCTGCTGCTATTCCATCTTCTCCCGAGATTTTTCCTCTTTTCATGCTTTTAGGAGAACAGTTTACTTCATCTGGCGTTACCGCTGGTGTTTCACTTGTGGCAACCGAAAAGTCAGCTGTTGGTACTATTGTCTTTGATGCATGCATATTTAATTCTTCAACTCTTCACCATCTTCTCCCTGCACTTGACGACTTCACCATTTTTATCTTTCATTACTGTAATTTACTGCTGTCCTAGTGCCATTTTGCTTCAGTTCTGTTTCGAACCATTTCGTTTTTAATTGTTTCATTGATCTGATCCACATTTTTCCTTCGTTTTTCTCTGTGGCTGTTATTGATGAGTTTATTTAATTGTGCTCTTTCTGATTCAGCTTTTTTTTATTTCACGTTCATCTCTTTTCATTTTTATGAGCGCATGGGTCGTTTTTTAATACTTGTTGGTTTTGGATGTATTAGTTTCCCCTACTACCTCCGCTGATCCCGTTAACACTTTCGTTCGTCTACCTTTCAACTCATCAATGTCACACTTTGTATAACTTAGTACCTGTGATCTGTTCTAACTGAAGAGGAGCAGTGCTGGAAGGCAACATTGCTTTTGCATAATTTTACTGGGAATAAGTTTTTTTTTCTTTTGAATCAGCTTCTTTCTTTCTCTTCTGAAATTATATCTGACTTTACAATCCATCGTTCTATGGCCGCTGCCTATATTTTCTCTGGTAATATCTGTGACATTAGTGACAGAGTTGTTCTTATCTGCTATAATGAAGTTGATGTCATTCTTTGTTTCTCCGTTTGGGCTAATCTAGGTCCATTTTCTCCCTTTTCCTTAGTGGAAGAATCTGTTTATCATTCTCATATTTCACATTTCAGCAAAATCTATCGCCATATAACCTCTGTCTTTCTCAGTCGAACTTTTCCATACATGCTGCTCCAGTTTCTGATACGCCAGCTTTTGCATTGAAGTCTCCCATGAGTGTGTTGTATCTGGTCTTTTCTCCTTCCATAATCTAGGAGATGTTTTCGTGGAATCTTTCTATTTCTTCATTTGTGCTTTGACAAGTGGGTCCATAGCTTTGTATCACTTTCAAGGTCCACTTTCTTGTGTATTCTGTTTACAATCCATACTAGTCCGTTAGACACTGCGGATTATAAGAATATTTTCAGCACGATCTCAGTTAATTAGAACTCCTGTGCCACTAACTCTTCCATTCTGTTTTCCTTTGTGGCAAAATAGGTGACTGTTGTCTTGGAGATGAAATAAATCTTCATCGTTTCTCTTGATCTCTCTCAGGTTTATAATATCCCAACTAATATTTTCTAATTCAGTCATTAGGGTATGAAGTTTGTGATCCTCTGCAAGGCTTCTTAGACTATACATGTAAATTTTCATGGACTTTGGTTTGTTGAATATTCCAGTCTCTGATTTGCCGAGACAGTGCCTACCCACCTTCAGTGGCACGCTGCCCGAATGCACAGGAGAAAGTACGGTTGAACCTTAAGTAGACGATGATCCAACAGGAACGCCCTCATATTAAATGCCAGTAAAATTCTTATCTGACTGGGGTGATTGTGGCAAAATAATCTCACTTCCCTGCTTCAGTTTCTGATGAGACGTAATATTTTGTGACACCATATTCATTATATTTGGTGGAGCCCTATATGTCTACAGGTATTCCCAGGTTCCGTGCCGTTTGGGACAGGGAACAATTTAAGGAAATTACTTTCGTTAAAGCAGACGTCACTGATCTACCACAAGATTCGTAGCTGACATGTCAGAAATACACCTTCATCATTATTAACACACCAGTCCAGCCAGAAACAGTCCTAGCATGTATTCAGTGTGGATGGTGGGTGTTAGTGCTGAAGCAGTGACATGTTGAGGTGTGTTGTGCATAGGAGGATTGGTAGGCCTCAGGGAACGGGCTCTTAATCCTGTGTCTAGAACTGGAAAAAAATCTAATGTAATCATCTCGGAACAGTGCAGCACCAGTCGAACAGGGCGTTACTCCCAAGGTGGATGGAAAGTTGGTGATAGGAAGAGCTGGAGCTCCCATTTCATCAGTCCACGGGACTGTCTTCTGACCACCCCCCTTTGCTGAACTTTTTCAGTGTTTTAGTAACACAGGGAGTAGGCCAGCATACTCTTCTATACAATTTATTCTTAATTTCAACACCAACTACATGTACAGTACACACCACACTTCCTGTTCCAAAATCAACAAAAATGACATCTCAATGGCCAACTTCTGAGTCGGGATGGGGGGGGGAGGGTGACGGGCATAAAAGCGCCCACTATCAGTCCCTCTCCCAGTGACGGCCAACCGAGATACATAAAGGCCAACAGAGATACATAAAGGCCAACAGAGATGCATGCAACCGCAGTCTGACACTTCTTGTTCATTTCTGCAACATTCGTGTCCAGTCCTTTAATTTCCCCTCTGCTGATCACCACCTCTCTCCCTCTAAACCTCACTTTCCTCTCCTTACTGAGACTCTGGCTATCTAAGGCGACTGATAGCAAACCCTTCTTTGTATCCTCCTACTTTGTTTTGTATCCTCCTTTCTATATTCACTTCAAAGCCAAAGGTGGCTGCTGTTAAAAAGAGTAAAACAATATATCTTACTCTCGTGTTCCTGAACTTGAATATTCTGAATTCTGTACTCTCTGGCTTTGGCTGTCATGACATTCTCCGACTAAATAGATCTGTGCTGTGTAGTTATCCCCTAATTCTACCGACTATTAAAAAATTCTTTATCTTACTTCTAAGATGGAACACATCCTATTAATTTTTCCCTTCTCTGAAATGTTCACTCTAGGCGATTTCAATGTTCAACATCGCCTACGGCTCTCCTCTCCTTTCACTGATCGACCGGGTGAACAAACCTAAACCTGTTCTGTCTTTAATGATCGAGAGCAGCTTGTACAGCATCCTTCATGTATCTCTGAAAAACCTTGGAGAGAGTTCGAACATACTTGACCTTTTCCTTACAACTAATCCTACTGCTTACGTTGCTAATCTTTTCTCTCAGTTGGGCTCCTCCGGTAACAACCTTATCACCTTATCACTAATGTAAGGCCTGTGGACCCTCGTAAGAAGTGGTGGCTGTGGCGGTTTCGAGCCACTGGTTGGGTTCCCTCCAGGCAGTGCTGCTTTGATTTTCCATGGAATGATTATTGCTATCATAGCCGAGAGCCGACTGAGTGTGCATCACGCATTATGGAGGTTATTTTCTAAGGCATGGAAGCATGCATTCCTTTCTCTTATCATATGACTAATGCAAAAACAAAAAAAATCGTTTAAAAACTCCTTTTCTAAAGCTCTCCACTACAAGGATTGGCCTACAAAAGGTACCAGAATCACCCGACCCCTGAATCTCATTTTGTATCGGCCTGGAACCATGGTATGTCCGTCCTTCGTTCTGCTGACAATAATTTCATTCATACTAAATGCTCTGAACTCTGATTCAAATTCTTCCTAATGCTGCTGGCATCTTGCTAAAAACCTTCCTAACTACTTTACTTCACCATCGTTCCTTCCTCTTTTACACTTTGATGGCTCTGTAGCTGTTTCTCCTACTGAAAAAGCAGACCTCCTCGCGCAGACTTTCTTCTCCAATTTCACCTTAAATGATTCCGGTGCTGTTCCTCCATCACTAGCTCCTTCTGACTTCCTCATGAGTGACACTGAAATTTCCAATTTGGTGTAATTTCTGCCATCACTGGCCTTAATACTAACAAGGCATATGGGCCTGGGGTGCCTCCTGTTGTCCTCAAGAACTGTGGTTACACCTTACCTATGTAATCTATTTTGCCTTTGTCTGTCATCTTGTACCTTTCCTTCTTGCTGGAAGTTGGTTCTCATTCAGCCTGTGCCAAAGAGGGGCGACCATTCCCAGCCATCTAACTATCGCCCAACTGCTATAAAATCCTATATATCTAAAGTTTTTTAATCTATTCTTTAAAAAATTCAAAGCAACTTTCCTCTCATAACCTTTTCGATAGTCAGTATTTGTTCTGCCAGGGACACTCAACTAGCGATCTCCTCGCCTTCCTTTCAGGCTCCTGGTCATCGTCATTCTGGGACTTTGGCGAAAGCTTTGTCAGTTCGCGTGACATCTCAAATGCTTTCGATAGAGCCTAACATAGATTTTTAATTTCCAAACTCCCGTCTTACACTTTCTGTCCTCGTATCTGAGCCTTCATCTCTAGCTTTCTGGTCATTCTATAGCTGCTGTTGTAGACTGCCACCGTTCCTCTCGTAGCATTGTCAATAGTGGTGTTCCTCAGGGTTCTGTCCTATCACCAGCTCTATTCCTTCAATTCTTTAATGGCCTTTCTAAGCTGTACATCCAACCCTATCCACCCATATGTGATGATTCCACCCTTCACATTTCCATCCGTTTCCTGCAGTGTCCATTATAGCATTTACTTCAACAAACAAGGGATGAGGCTATGGCACTCCGAATGTCTGAGGTGACTCATATCTCTGATTAGGTCAAATCTTCTTGTTTTAACTGCATCAGTTCTTACATCTTTCCACTCATCAAAATGCACCTCAGGAGTATCCTCTAATTTTTAACAATATCCAATTCAATCCTGAATCATCTTTGAACATACTTGTGGTTTCATTCCCATAGGATTTATCTTGGAAAGATCATATTAATTCTCTTGCAAAATCTGCTTCCAAGAGATTAGGTGTGCTAAGATGACTCCATGCTTTCTCTAGCCTTGTATAGTTGCTGACATTATATAGGGGTTTTATGCACCCCTGTGTACAGTGCAACTCTCATGTGGGGAGGCTTCCCAAATACGGCACCTCTCAACAAGGTGTAGTCAAAGGCTTTTCATCTCATTAACTCTCCTCCATTTCCTGGCTCCCTTCAGCCTCTGTCTATTCGCCGCACTGTTGTTTCAGGACGTGATACCTATACTATTTTAACCTAGATCGCCAGCTAGTGATAAAACGCTATTTGTAACCTGTTGATTAATTTGTATGGAAATTATTTTGCAATGCTGCTTTTACTTAATCGGCTAAAAATTCCTGTCTCTCCATCATTAATTGTAACAATATATATTTAGTCATAAAGAAGTGCAACGGGAAATATGTAGAACCACAGCACTGTCTGTTTCTGCCACTGAGTTTCATGAAATAACCTGAAAAAGGCTGAAAACATGGGCCTAGTTAGAATAAAAGTGGTATAACTGGCTAATAGTGTGCCAACGATATGTGACGAGCAAGAAGACTGCCATACACGAATGAAATGCGAATATAGGCGCTTCTTACTCGTCTGTGTCTTTTTGAGTAAACATATATTTGCTTCAGGTATCTGGCTTTCTTTTAGCAGATTACTTATTCACTTGACCTCCTTGCAAAGAGTCAGTGTTGGTGTAACATCGTCTGTAAAAAAAAATAAAAATCTGATTAAGTACCCAGTTGATGTGAAGCTGATTTTGTGTGGAATGTGAGATTATCAAAAAGATGAATTTTGAAGCCGTGTGACAGGCAAGAGGTTCCCCATAAACTAGTAACGAGATTAATAGCTTTTGTTATTGAGTTGCCGTGATTGTTGATCGGTAATTAGATATTATATATAATGTTCCCAATTCTCTTGACAGTGAGACATTCAAATAATTACATATATAATCCTTCTTACTTGTTATGGTTACAGGAAGCTGAAATTGGCCTCGGTCCATTCTTCATGACCCAGATCAGGTTCAAGTACATGCAGTTCTCTCAGTACATCACCCACTTCGAACACAAAGTCGTCGCCACTCTTGGTCGCCCTGAGGTGGACCCGTGGGGCTTCCTGCTGCCATTGTCACCACTGGTGTGGACGGCAGTGGTGACGGCGCTGCTGGCAGTGATCTCTGCGATGCTGATCCTACCCTCATGCCTGACCACTGACACACAGCACTCACCTCGGCGGGACACAAACATCCTCAACTGTGTTCGCGTCCTCCTTCAAGAAGGTATTTTATAGTCTTTAAAAGAATAACCTTTTTCTTCATCTGAATACAATAATCCTGCGTAATTTTGAATGAAATAATATGTTGTGATACCACTCGTGCACAACTTATGGCGATTGTAAAGCCAAAAGTGCGGCGAGTACTGGCGAGGTGACCAATGCACGTAAACTTGTCTCCAAACAGACGTGGCGAAACCATCTGGCTGGTGGTGGTGGGAGCGAGTGGTGCTGGGGGTGTGGACGTTGATGGTGCTGGTGCTGACACAGAGCTACGCCAGCAACCTCATGTCCCTACTGGCCGTCAGACACATCAGCCAAGCTTACCAGAGCCTCAGGAATGTTCTCGACGATCCAAGTGTTGTGCTGATACTTGTGGCTGACAACTCAAACTTACCCTATTATCGTGTAAGTGTCTTACGTCATGCTATTCAGAACAGGTATAAATTAGCTCGCAAAATTATCTGAGATTTTGCATATACTCGTACAGACTCCACTGAACACCGAAGAACTGATTTGTTAACCGATAATTTGTGTAATACTGATCAACTGTAGCAAAACTGTAACTTCGTCTTTTCGTGAACAGCAGACTGACAGTGTTTGCCGTGTAAAAATATTTCAACATAAATCTGTTCCAGGTTTGAAACGATGCCTTAAACTGTTTATATGCGGTTGCTGATGTTCCAAGTGATTGCAGTATTTCGATACCAGACACCAATATTTCATAAATATATATTTTACGTAATATTGAGTAACCGATGTTGATTTTATTTTAGCTCTACAAAACCGTATACTATGTGACTGAGTGTGCGACACGCTAAGTGTTGTAACAAAGGGGTTCATCGGAAATATACAGAGATGCAGATAAAACTGGGACACTAATGGCATAGCTGTTCGTGGTTTAGTCAAATGTGTTAAATCCTCATAGCTGGCAAAGATCAACACCTCAGTATTTGTGGAGAGAGTTGAGATTGTGGTCAAGGATGGAAGACTTACATTGACCTGATCGAGCGGAAATTTATCGCAAATCTCCTGATAATCTATGGTACTATACTGTTTTTACTCAGACTTGGCATCTATAAATTAGACTACATTGCGATGCTAATCTAGAAGAGGTGATATGAGAAGGATGTACAGCCGTAGCATTGTCTTTCTACCATTTAGCTACATAAAATAATCTTTAAAACGACAAAAACCTGTGTCAAATAATGCAAACACGGTCCCTGAATTTGAATTAAACAACACATAGCCCAGGAACATTAAGGATCCACATGGAAAAAAATCGAGACTTTTTTTTTCAGGAAAGCTACATGGAAACTTCCTAAGTTAAAATCAACAAACATTCTAAACATTCCACGTAAGCTAACCGTGTGGGAAAAATTCAAGATGGCCCCGGCATGGGGAATGGATGTAGCTTAGTTAATAAAATTCACACTTGGTCATGTAATACCACCTTTTATGAGTTTTAAGGAGTGAAATCCACCTCTGCTATTATTCTAAGATTTCTGTGTTTCTGATATACACAGAACGTGCGCCAAACGCAAAAATCGGAAATCTGTATTGATAATTTTGCTATGAATTTATAAACTACAGTATACTTCATCAAATGTTTTTATTTCTCAGGTTGGATACGGACTGGAGTGTAGAGGCAGAAGTACACAGACGGATAGAAGACAGTGTGAATTGAACGAGATGGCAGCACAAGAACAGTGATTTTTGTGATAAGGGAATAACCTCTGACCGACGTGCTGTTACAGAAAGAGACCTGCCTTGCATATTGAACATTAGTGCTGATCTAAGGGATGCACATGATGAAAAGCTGTTATCTAAAGTGTTGCCGCTTCCAGCTCATAAATGGTGCAAAGAACATTGCATCATGTCATCGTACATGAAAAGGCGACAAGGGGAATCAGAAGAAGCGGAGAGACATATGAAAAAGAAAATCATCTTCCGTTCACAAACCACTATCTTTAATATAAAACAAGACTGTCTGTACTGTAGGAAATATGTGGACTATAGTAAGACCGCCAAACAACCATAGGGCCATTGTGAGGCGACTCATAAAGCAGCAAAAACTGAACTATTATCATTTGTTGCGGCCAAGGCGATGGAGCGAGTTGATAGTTGTGGAGAGTCTATTTATACACGCATTGAAAGTGTTGGTGGTGATGTGGCAGCTGAGGCCAAGCACCACCACGATTGTCAAATCCGTTTTCATGATGGGCGACGACTTCATTGGAAACCAAGGGGGAGGCCTTTAGGGTTGGTCAACACCAGAAAACACACATACCTCCGGGAATCCATAACTGCGTGTGATACCAGACATTTTCTCACCTCTCGGAATTACTTAGCACTACTCTTCATGTGGATCACATGTGAAATAAAGAACCGATCAAATATGGAGAATCACACTACACATGAGTTTAGCAAACAGCCACCAGCACTGTTTGACAAGGGAACAATGTGCAAAAACAACGAAAGTGGTCTTGCCAAGGTGTCCCAGTATCCACTGTAGCTCTTAAGAACCCATTCTGTGAAGTGGATGGAGGACACTTGCTGCAAAATGTGACACGGCCTGTGGACTGCACGTATGGTGATGTGTGACAGCCATGTAAACCACGTTATCAATAACTATGGCAAAGAAAATAGTGTCTGCTTTGATGGCTACACAAATCGTAGCCTGTCAACCAAGGTAGCTGAACAGAATGGCCGCACTGATCCAAATATCTCTGCAGACAGTATTTGAATTCAACACATCAGTCACGGGCAATCAATGTTCCATTACAGCAAATCGTAACAAGTCGCGATTAATCAATAGGCTGAAGGACCGGCTTACATCTGAAACAGTTGTTTACTGTCAAAGTTAGGCTGATGCTGGCTACTTAATAAGTAGCACAGCATTGGCATTTGCTTGGATATCACACGACCTGTTGTTCTTGTGGCAAAGGATACAGATCTGCTTGTTATATTGGTTGGCATCTACATGCAGTATCCAAAAGACTTTGTTTAGAGCATACACAGCATTCAGAAGGCAATGCATCCATACATCCGACAACACATATTGATAGCTCACGGAATCACTAGATGTGACACAGTCTGTGCCTTTTATGGCACTGGCAAAAAGAAGGCCATGGCAGTCTTGGAAAGCGAGGATTGGAGGACGTTGGATGCGTTTAAGAAGAGCGATGTCAGCCATGAAGAAGTAGCCGGAGTGGGGGAAGTATTCTTACTGAAGTAAAATAATGCCAATCCGGCATGTACTCGTCAACACTTGGTAAGCTGAGATTTATGCAGAAGGTGCAGAGGATGAGCAAAGCATCCATCAGTTTCCATCTTCAGAGCCTACTTTTCACATATTCAGCTGCTAAGAACCAGTCATATTGAGCCTACTTCGCAGTTCAGGAGTGGTTGGGCAATGTTTAGGATCTAAATCCTGCTGACTGGGGTAGGGAGCTTCAAGGCTGGAATGCTTAATCCCATTTTGACTTATAGACAAGTAGCAACAGCGCATGTTCTTCTCATTGTGTCACGTGGGTGTAAACAAATGTGTGGCAAGAGATGCAAATGTCGGAAAGCAAGACTCTCCTGTACACCTGTGCGTTCATCGTGTATTGGCCAATCTTGTGCCAATTCATGCCCACCTGATGGAGAGGATACTGAGTCCCCATGCTATAATTGTGACCATAACTAGTTATGATACTGAAAAGTGTTTTATTTAGAAGTAGTTCAATAACTGCTCCTGGTAAAAGTTAGTGCTGGTTGTTGACTTTAAATGTGTTGAATTTACCATTTTCTTTAAAGTAATACATAACTTTGATCATATCTTCAACATACGTCAATAAATCATCGATATAATGGTAAAAATGGTTTTCTTATACCCCAAAACCCTTAAAAAGAGTCATAACATGACCATCTGTGACTTGTGGTTCCAAAGCTATATAAGCCTCGCATGCCATTGGCGGCCATCTTGGATTTTCGTTCCACACCACTAGCTCATGTGGAATATTTAGAATGTTTGTGGGTTTCGACTTAGCGGCTTCCAAGTAGCCTTCCCGAAAAAAAAAAAAAAATCAGCTCTCTCGTTTTTTTTTTTTTCCCAGTTTCCCTTCGAATTAGCATCGTGGTATCAACCAAATGAAAAGTAAACCTTCCTATTAAATTATATTACGGTGTACAACACTGTCGCCAGGATCGTGGACAAAATGTGTAAGCAGTGTGGAGAGAGAGAGAGAGAAAGAGTAATTTGGGACTGCTTGCTCTGTTTTCTTGGAGAGGACAGTTATTCTGAAGGCTTTTGCTCCATTTTCTGGCATATAAAATACAAAAGTACATTACAAATAAAGCAAATTTTGTGAGAAGGATAGAGGAAGAGCGAAATTGTAGGTAATAATTGTTCAGGTGTGACTGAGTGCATTGAAGGACAGACCACGTGCAGCATTGGTAAACGGTCTCCCTGAGGTCAAGGTAAAAGCTAATATTTGATAAGGTGTGCCAAGCTACCGGACCCACTAAGTTGTGTTGGGCAAAACAAACACTTAAACGCGTTTTGCTTCCTCAGACAGTGAAGTCAGGCATATTTCGGGAGGTGGGTGACCTGTTGGACACGGAGCGAGTTACCTACAAGAGGCTTAACGAGCTCCCTGGCGCCTTGGACACTCTGGTCAGGTCCGGCACCCATGTCATGCTTGAAGTGGACACAACCATGCGCAATATGATGGCAGATGACTTTGCCAACACAGGTACTGTTTGAAGTAGGTAATAACTCCGTATCACCACAATGGGGGAGGCGGTAGCTCGATCGGTAGAGAGTTGGCTTGCAGCCCCGAGGGACCCAGGTTCGAATCCTCGCTGGGGCAGGGAACAGTTTAAGGATTTGAATTTCATTAAATCAGGCTTTACTGATCTACCAGAAGACCCGCCGACATGTCGTAAAAATAACCCCGCTAATACCAATACACCAGTCCTGTATGAGACAGCCCTAGCATGTATTCAATATGGACGGTGGGTGTTAGCGCCGAAGTGGTGACATGTAGAGGTGTATGGTATGTAGGAGGACGGCTGGGCCTTGATAGCAGGCTGTAAAGCCTATGCCCAGAGTCGGACACATAAAAAAAAATATATATCACACCTTGAAAGATCATGTGTTATTACTTTGCAAAAATGATAAAATATTTGAACATGTACATGGTGAGTATACTGTAATGATGAATGCTGTTGGATATGTTAAGGGAAGTATATTCAGGTGGTTTGGTTATATAGAGTGGACTGAGGGGGAGAGAGGAGATTGTTTTGATAGCGGAGTTAATAAGAGAAGATTAAATAGGGTGAATATTTCGCACACTCTCACCATAGCGTAGTTTATGCTTTCTTATTTTCGCCTTTTTTCCCCTCACTCTCCCCAAAGTCCTCATATTTCCTGTCTCACATTTGCACCTCAACTCTTCTATTAATTATCACAACTCACCCATTCACATCCACGTACACTCTCACCCATTCACGTCGGGTAAGGAAGCTCCCAAACACCACTTCTTCAGCGATCAATTTCCAGCTGCACCCAAAAATTAATCGGTGAGGAAGAGGTGTTAGGGAGCTTTCTAAACGGCTGAGAATACAAACTGGCTTTAACTTTCTCTTAGTCTCATACTCTGACTTACTGTTTCACTCCTATTTCTCGCTCTGTTATGGAGGAACAAGATAATGCAATTCATGAACTTAGGACTGGGAGATGGGGAAGGTGAAGATGGTGGGATAATTGATAGAATATACAGAGAGAGAGAGAGAGAGAGGAAGAGAGAGAAGATGAAGCTGTGGTTGAGTGAGTGTTGCTTAGGCAAATGTTGAGAATTATAAGCCCTTTCACTTACTGAGAGAGAGAGAGAGAGAGAGAGAGAGAGTGA
>JAGKTI010024007.1:0-14554 GCA_018397915.1 Birgus latro
TTACCTCCACTGTTCAAACTCTTTTTGACTTATCGTTTTCATTCATGTTAACGTCGGTACAGTTATTCCGTGTTATCATTTTGAAGGCTGCATGCTCAGACCTCTGTTTATACCACGTCTTTCCTTCCCTGTGCCATTCTACTTTACGCTTCCTTCGTACATTTTCCTCTCTTCTTTCACTGCTTCCAGGTACTTGGAGTTTCTCGCCAATTCAAGGCCCTCTTCATTTACCAGAACATCACACCGGGAGTCACCTTGTCTCTCAACTATCACATCATTCTCATCTACGTTCACTCTCAAGGCACGACATTCATGGACATCAACAAAACTCCACATCAATTTGTACACTTCTCGTTTACTATTAACCAGCAGCACGGCATCTTCTGCATACATAAGGCTTGGTATAATCCACCCTTCTGCGTCCATTACTGTTCTCATTCCTCTCTTCTTCACTGTAGTTTTCACCTGTCTCATAATCCCAGCCATATAAATACTGCAGAACCACGGGAACATCATACATCTCTGTTTTACTCCAACAGTGACGTTAAACCAATCGCTTAGACAACGCCTGCTCTTATACAAGCTTCATTACATCATAAAGGCATTCAACAGCTTTCCCTTCATTCCTTACCTATGAAAAGCTTCTTTAATCCCCTTTTCGTTTCTTTGTCATGAGCTTTTCCTCGATCCATAAATGAAAAAAAAAAAGACAAGATTTTCCAATGTCTTACTGCGTATATTCGATCCACACACTCCCTACAACCCACAAAGCCTTCTTGTTCGTCACTCGTCAATCTTTCTGGCGCATTCCTTACTTCATGATAATTCATCCATATACCCTTCCTATTACACTCGACCAGCATACGAGCATACCGCGATATTTTTTGCACTCACTTCCTAGATGTACTTATTATATCGGTACAAGTCGTATATACGTGGGTGCTTGGCGTGTGGAGGTTAGAATATCGAAAATCAATAGGTGTTTGATTTACCATATACCAATTGTCTGACCAAACTTGCACAAGCACTGGTGGCACAGATGATGAGAAACAGCAGTTATGAAGGAGAGGATTGGTAAGGGAGGGGATGAGAGTGAGATGATGGGTGAATGGGATGGTGGGTGAGAAAATGGATGGGTCACGGTGAAGGTGGATAAGGAAGAGGACGAGTGAAAGAGGATGGGCAAGAAGGAAGTGTTAGGATGAGGCGAGAGGCAGCTGTTTGAATGAGGATAGATGATGAAGAGGATGGATGATTCAGAGGCTGGGTGAGGGAGAGAATAAGTGGCTGAGAAGATGGGAGAGAGGAGTATGGGTGATTGAGAGGATGGATGACTGGGAGGATGTGTGGTTGAAAGGATGGGCGGTTGAGGGGATGGATAAGGGTGGGTGGCGATTGAGAGGATGGGTAACTAAGAGGATGGGTGATTGAGAGGATAGGTGAGAAGGAGTAACGGTGAGGAAGAAATTGGGTGATGGAGAGGATGGGTGAAAGGATGGGTTAGGGAGGAAGGACAAGGGTGAAGACAGGGCGTGGTGAGGCAGTGATAAGGGTACTGGAAAGGATGGCTGAGAGTGGAGTGAGGGTGAGGCATAGGATAGCTGAGAAAGGAGATAGCATGAGGGGAATATGGGAAAGAAAAGGAAAGAACAAGGAATAAATCAAAATTGGAAAAGGGAGACACAGCAAGTCCTAAGAAGCAGCAAGTGTACAGGCAAATCACAGACTTGCAAGACCATATGGGGCTTGTCTAAAATGAAAGGCTGTATGTGGCTTTGCTAAATCACCCAACCTATGAATATCCTTTGGGTGTGACTGACTGACCACACCGGCCATAGACATACTCCCACATTTACTCGGACGCGAAAATTCTCTCTCTCTCTCTCTCTCTCTCTCTCTCTCTCTCTCTCTCTCTCTCTCTCTCTCTCTCTCGCTTACTCATTCTTCTGCTTCTATCTCTTTCCCATGGTTTTCCTCATCTCCTCTCTTTCTCATAAATCCTCCACCCTCTCCCATCCTCACCCTCACCCTCATCCTGCCTCACTCTTCACTCGTCTAATTTTCCCTGCAGCACCAACAAATTCAAACTCGTTTAGACAAATAGGTCAATTAGGTCGAATGAGCCAAATGAATTCCCACTATCGAAAAGCGCAACAGGATACAGCCAAAAACTTTTCCTTTTCTCGTTGTCAATTGTTAACGATACGGTGCTGATAGATAAACAGATAGAGAGATAGGTAGACAGATCTCGTCCACACCTACCGTCCGTGATTATAGATGCACGAACGTCTTTAATGTGACGGGATATCCTATTGTATAACACATTGGCACCGGCAGGTCGAAATGGAGGTAGACTGCAAAATTTTCCTTTCCTCTGAGAGTTATACACGGGAGAGCCAAAGTCATGCCAAGAGGATATGTTTGTAACTCAGTCAGGCGGTAGGGAAGTGAGCTTCTGTCTCGAGGGACGTAATATCGTTCCCAAGCCGAGACAGAGAACAGTTTGGTTATCTTACTCTTTTTAATACATCCGTAACTGAACCTCCGCAAGACCTAGCAACATGTTATTAAAACACCCTCATTAATACCATCAAACCAGTCCTGACTAAGAACACCCTTTCAGGTATTCAGTATAGTTGTTGAATATTACTGCTCAAGATCTGTGAAGGTTGGACGCCTTCTTCGCATGTAGACAGAAGGCTGTGTTTCAGGAAATAGTCTGTCACGTATGTACTTCAGATCGAATTTATTAAACGTAGGCAACGATACGCTGTTGCAACCCTTAACCTGACCAAGCACATACACCCCCCCCCCCATCTCCCTGCACACCTAACCAAGCGCATAACGGCCCTCACCCCCCCTCCCAAATATATTTTTTTTAAAGGTGGGCGAAAGGAGAACGCCTTGAGGACACATAACCTGGGCCCTTCAGATTCCTTGCACAGGTCGCACTGAAATATCTGGAAAAATTATTTTTTTTTTACTTTTTGATTAAGATACAGCATTCAGCCAATCAAAAGGCGCCAGTTCACAGTAAGAAACATAACTATGTGAAATTTCATAACTATAGTGAATAAGTTCTGAGTTCTGGCCAGGAAACGAAATCTCTAAGCACGACCAGCCGCCCTACCGCCCAACTCTACGAACGGACACCTATTGATCCCAGTGATAACAACGCCTCCCTCTGACTTTGTCAGGTGGAGGGTAAAAATGCATTAAAATAGTCAGTTTTAAGTGTTTTTGCAATTTTGTAACATTATGTAATTTCATGGCATTCTATCAGTAGGCACCAAGAGCCATATTAACACATATTCCTGGAGAGGAAGCCAGTATTATTAGTTTCTGAGTCCTAGCCCGGAAACAAAAAAAGATATATATATTTTTCACTTTTTATTATTTAAAAAAAATACTTAAGACACAGCAATCTACCTTTCAAAAGGCACCAGTTTACTATAAGACATATAACTATGTGAAATTTCACGACTCTGTAGTGAGCTCCTGAGTTCTGGCCCGGAAACGAAATCTCTACGCCTTGCCAGCCGTCCTGTCGCCCTGCCGCCCAACTCTATGGACGGACACCTATTGATCCCAGTGCTAACAACACCCTCCTCTGACTTTAACAGGTGGAGGGTAAAAAGAGTACATTCAATGCCCCTTTTTGCGCTATTCTATGGAACTCTTCCAGGCATCCATTGAAAATTTACTGCACACCCCACATCACCTTCCATCACACCAACACATAGCTCATTAACACCTACCGCTTTCCCAGCCCCAGTCTTTTCTATGACTGCTTCCAGCGTTGACCAGCCAAGTCCAGACTAATAAGGTAGTTATCATCAACGTTGCCACTACACACAGATTGGACTTCTTGGTACCGTAAATGTGCATTTGTACACGCTCAGAACTATTTGCGGAATCAGTGAATTACAAAACTTAAATTTGGCCATAATTATATGAATATATAGAAAGCTAAATATAAACAAATCTACCACTGAATATTTCCCTGTTATCAGTATTGCAGCAGGCAAGATGAATCAGTAAATTAAAGATACTTGTCTCTTATTCACTTCTTGCAAGTCCACATTCTGAGAAGGCAACTGTAATGATCTGCCTTCGCTTCTCTGCGGTCAGTTCATAGCGAATGGCAAGGATTTGTAGGTTCGGGTCTGAATGGTGGGTATATTATGTAGGTACTTGTGTATAGGCCACACAGTATTCTTATTCCTTTGCTTATTCATATTACTATTTTTTAATTCTTGTTCTTAGTCGATGTGGTACGAACTTCAGGTGACTACGGTACATTAAATTAAAGGCCAAATAGTTCCCTGTGCTGCAGGATTTTATTTACTAAGTTGCCTGGCACATTTACAAAAAAATGGACGGCCATTGGTTTGATTTTAAGGTGCTCCAAACTGATGTGGGATTTAAGGGATTATATCCAGGAGATGGCTGGATCTTAAACGCACATAATGGAACTTGGAGTGAGCTACTGTTTAGTGTTTACCCTTGACTTGGAAAAACAGACCCAGACACACACGCTGCTTACAGGGCAATCAAGGATTGGGTGATAAACTTTATTATTATTGATCTCAACCTATGTTAATAGGTGGAGGTTTGTTTCCATCATCATCATCATCATTAATAATAATAATAATAATAATAATAATATTACTGATCACATACTACCATAGGTAGAGAACTTTGTATCTGTCATTATTATTATTATTATTATTATTATTATTATTATTCCATCACTTTTCGTCCCTGATTTTCATCAAACTTATTGAGGATATTCAACGCCGTGACACATTTTCAATGATTCAGTGACCTTTATCTACTTTTCAAGGTCACAGGTCCCATAATGACCAAAAGCACGACATTTCAACCTCAGTTTTCTCCAGAACTATTTCAGATACATGAACATGCAAGGAAATACCAGGGTAAATTCATCTTCCAAGCATTTCTCTGCAAAAAATTTGAATGACATTCATGCGAGAAATTACGATAGTTTGGACACCCCACTTTTCAATTGCTCTTCCATACAGGAAAAACCAAATCATAAATGAGGACCTTCTTGGCACAAGAAGTGTTGTCTGGTCCTGGACCAGGTCTGTATACTTTTGGTGGTAGTTTGACCAACGGTTTTGAGTTATTACAGAAAAGCGAAAGTTCAGCAATATTCTCATAGGTGGAGATCAGCAACTGCCTTTGACAGTTAGGTCTTCTAGTTTTCGTGAGTATTAGTATTTTTCTTTGGACTTTTTTTTCTTAGATCTTGATGTTGTTGTACAGGAAGGCACCCTAGGGTAACCCAAGTACTTGTGTCAAATATAAATGACCTTGACCTATTTTTGACATTCAAATACTCATTTTTGATACAAAAATTAAATATTTGAAACAGAAATATCTCAGAAACTAATTGAGGTGCAGCCATTTGGTTGAAAATCCTGTGACAAAAAAGTTTGCTGAGAATTTTGGCTTAACATTTTGCCATTTAGCCTAAGAGAAAGTACTGAACTCACATCTGCTCATTGCTTTCTTGTAACACGTTTTAGAGAAAATCACAAAAGCTGTAACCTTACAAAATTATAGCTGTGGTTCCTCTTATTATCTGAAGGAAATATGGTTACAGATAAGCATGCAGTTAGCCAGATATTGAGACAAATGTAAAATGCATCCACGCATTCTTCCAAACCTTTGTCTTCAGGTCTTGTTGATATTACACAAGAAGCTACCTTAGGTTAACCTAAGTACATGTTCCAAATGTGAATGACCTTGAACTTCTTTTAAAGGTCACAGACTTGTTTATGGTGGCAAAATTTCATACTTTAAAATGCCGTAAATAGTTATGAAGCTTTCTTATTGTGGCTACACAATAAGTAAATAGGTAACTAGTTATTGTTATTACAGTATAGCTGATTGTTTTTGTATTATTATTAGTTTCCTCTGCACTATTTTTTTTTCTTTTTAGGAGATCTGGATGATATTATTACAGGAAGGTACACTAGGGTAACCCAAGTACTTGTGCCAGATATAAATGACCTTGACCTATTTTTGAGGGTTATTTACTCGTTTTTTTGTGCAAAAAATGCATATTTGAAACTGAATTATCTCAGAAGCTAACTGGGATACAGTAATCTGGTTGCAAATCCTGTGCTTAAAAACTCTGGGGAGAATTCTGGCTGATTATTTTTGTATTTAGCCTAGTGGAAAGTACCGCATTTAAAGCTGCCCAGTGTCTTAATTGTCGCACGTCTTAAACAAAATCATAAAAGCTGTGGTAAATCTTATTATCTGGAAGGAATGTGGTTACAGTTAAGTGTACAGTCAGCCAGTTACTGAGATAAATATAAAATGTACCCATGCTTCATTGATTTCTTTCACACCTTTGTCTTCTGATCTTGTTGATATTACACAAGAAACTACCTTAGCTTAATCTAAGTAAATGTTTCAAATATGAATGACCCTGAACTACATTTAAAGGTCACTGGCTTGTTTATGATGTCAAAATTTCACACCTTGTATACCACAAATACTTATGGCGAACCTTCCTTATTGTGGCTACACGATAAGTAAATACAGTAGGTAGCTTTCTATTATTATTATTATTATTATTATTATTATTACTGTTATTATTATTATTATTATTATTATTATTGCTATTATTACTGTTATTATTATTATTGCTGGTGTTATGCCACCATTTTTTTGCGCTGAATTTCATCATACTTATCGAGGATGTACAGCATCATGACCCCATTACAGTGACGCAGTTTCAGTGACCCTGACCTACTTTTAATGATCCAAAAAATGTCAAAAAATTATGAATTATCAACTTCAATTCACTCCAAAACTATTATTGATATATAAACATGGAAGGAGATTCTGTGATAAAATTATTTTCCAAACATTTGTGAGGAAGAAAATTGAAGGTCATTCACGCGTGATATTATGATATTAGGGACATTTCATTTTTCAACAATTTTTAATTGCTCTTCGGTACAGGAAAAACCAAACTATGGATGAGGCACTTTTTGGCCCTAGAAACTTTGTCTGGTCCTGGTTCAGGTCTGTATACTTTTGCGTGACAGTTTGACCAAAGGTTTCTGAGTTACTGCAAAAAGCATTATCCTCATAGGTGGAAATCAGTAACTATCCCCGACAGTTATTCTAGTTAAGCTTCACCATCTATTTTCTTCGCACTTTTTTTTCGTAGATCCTGATGATATTATACAGGAAAGTACCCTAGGGTAATCCAAGAACTTGTAGCAAATATAAATGACCTTGACCTATTTTTGAAGGCCATATACTGATTTATGGTGAAAAAGCAGGAGCATTCGCAGTAAGGCACGACTACTACATACTGCCAGAATTGCCGATGTTATTATGCAGACAATGCAGAGTGCTCACATACGAGTGTTTTTTTTTTCATAATAATATTATGTATAAATTTTCCTCATTCATTTAAGGTGAGCTCCGTGCCTATTTAATACTGAGGTCACAAAATGCTTTGTAATGTTTGAATGTTTTGTGGTGTTGGCTATATACGTCAAGGGATGAAGATTTATCAGTTTTACATATATGTACAAATATTTCTTGATTTATACTGTTATTCAAATACACGTAATAGTCACCAACAAAGGTATTAAAAGAAAAAATAAGCTTTCGTCAAAGATTACAGACCAAAGAGGCAAAGAAACAAACTCGATAAGAAGGTCTATGACTCATCTCTCACCTCATATATGCAGAAACTTTTCACTATCTGAGAAGAAAAAAAATAGTTAATATATGTCTAAAGTATTATTATTTAGAGATAATACGCATAAAACTGCATATATTTAACAATACCAACCATTACGACCATTGCTAAAATCTGTAATGTATAAGGTAAATAATGATCAGTACAACTAAAGTGCTATATTATTATCCGTCTTTATATGAACTCACACAATCGTTTAGTCCTGGATACCGCTGTCGGGTCAAATTAGCAGACTTATCTACTATAAGAAAATTACTGAATCTGGTCTCGGCTCCAGAACTCCAAAATGCCTGGGATAAGAGTGTTTGTCAACAGACTTTTGTCAACAGTCAATATAACACACTCTATAATGTGCCGTGACTGACTGCAGATCGGATTAAAGAAAGAAGATAACACAAAATCTTTGCTACTGGGAGCCGGGAGAAAACCTGTGAGTGAGTTTTGATTTGTAGAGCATGTTGTACTGCACGCGGCGACTATCAGGTGAAACGACTTTTTTTTCTTTTAATACTTTTGCTGGTGGTAACTGGGAGTATTTGAATAAAAGCATAAATCAAGAAATATTCGTACATATGTGTAAAACCGATAAATCTTCATCCCTTGACACATATAGCCAACACCACAAAACATTCGAACATCACAGAGTATTTTGTGACCTCATTATTAGGTATGGGGCTCACCTTAAATGAATGAGAAAGATTTGTACATAATATTATTACGGAAAAACACCCGTATATGAGCACTCTGGATTGTCCGCATAATAAAATTAGAAAATAGAGATTATGTTGGTAATTAGTATCTGTGCCTTGATTTGGGCTCAGTGCGGCATCTCCTATTGTGTATCTGAAATTGATATAATTCAGAAACTAATTGAGATACAGCTGTTTTGCTGAAAGTTCTAAGTTAAAAAAGTTTGCTTAGAAATTTGCCTGAATCTTTTGCTATTTAGCCTAATGGAAAATACCGAATTCGAATCTACTCAGTGTTTTATTGGAACATGTTTTAGAGAAAATCACAAAAGATGTGAAACTGTAACTTTACAGAACTATAGCTGTGGTCCCTCTTATTATATGAAAAGAACATGGTTATAGTTAAGCATACAGTTGACCAGTTATTGAGACAAATGTAAAATGTGCCCATGCTTCAATTATTTCTTCCACACCTTTGTCTTCAGATCTTGTTGATATTACACAAGAAGCTACCTTAGATTAATCAAAGTACATGTTCCAGATATGAATAACCTTGAGTAACTTTTAACCCTACCAGGTCTCCTGGCCACTATCGTGGCTTTATCGGTAGGGGTCTGCTGGCCACGATCGTGGCAGCATATTTGCGCGGGACTCAAGCCTGTGGTAGGAAGGTGGTGAATGGTATCAGCATACGAGTCGCTCCCCAGACACCCTCTGCTACCACCAGATATGCGCATATCACAAGATTTTCATTTTTCCAGTCTGGGAAGAGCCAATATGGGACAGTTCATATAGAGAAACAACATTGTTTGATATATATATTTTCCACACATCACTTGCTATACAACTTCCCATCATTATTACGGCTCTTGTATGGTAAGTAGAGCCCTAATATTTTGTAGACAGATGCGTATTAGTTCCTTATGTATGAATATTATATATTTTTCTTCTAAACTTACAAACCCTGATTTTTTGTCAAAAGTGCAATTTCTCATAATGGACCTTGAGATCTATTTGCGAATTGAAAGGAAGGTCACAGACTAGTTTGTGATGCCAAAATTTCATTCCTAATATACAATAAATGGGTAGGGAGAAACTTCCTTATTGTGGCTACACTATAAGTAAATATAATTATTATTATTATTACTGATGAGCGATCTTGAAGAGAAAGAGCTGTTCTACAACAAATTTGACTCTGTTGTGGAACGGTACCCCTAGTGGGACACACTCCTCATCTTGAGTGACTTTAATGCAGCTACTGACACTGACAGGGAGGACTTCATGGCTCTGGAACCAGGAATTCCAATAGTTCTTGCCTTCTGGATTTTGCAAAATCCCATACATTAAGAATTGCTGGATCCTGGTTCCAGTGGCCAAATCTTCACAGCTGGAGTTGGTATCCCAGTGCCGAAGGGGTTGGTGAGGAGACTGATCACATTGTTGTTAGTAGTCGCTGGAAGATCCTTCAGAACTGCTGGGTTTTCAGGAGTACAGAGGTCTTTGCTACTGATCACAGACTTGTTGCTGTTACTCTTAAGGCTACAAATCAAAATTGGGAGATTCTCAAGATGCCACCAAAAAAGGTTCCACCCTGGGATACTCAGGGATGAGTGGTGTGCATATAAGTATGAAGTGGCAGTTTCAAATCGGTTTGAAATGCTTAGTACTGTTGAGGATCCTGTTGAATGATGGAATACCTTTAAGTGTGCTACCCTGGCAGCAGCTGATGAGTGTACTGGTGACTGCCCGAGGTCAAGGGGATTTATTTCACTGCGGGAGTCATGCTGCCAGACTGGCTGGAGATTGGGAACAGCATAGACTTCTGACTCAACGGGCACTAATTTCATTGAGAAGGGACAAGGAGTGGTATGTCACGGAAATCGCTGAGGAGGTGGAAGGCCGTACTCATGCAAATGACCTTCGACTCACCTACCGAGCCCTGAAGAAGCTCCACTCCAGACCCAGCTCTAAGGTTAACTCTTTCGGATGGCAGACAGACAACTAGTGAATATAGAGCTCATTGGGCTGAGTACTTTGAGCAGCTGTATATGGCTGAATCTCCCAGTGGAGAGCTTCCATCGGCTGGTTTACAACAATTGACTGCTGTACCACCAAATGACAAAGCCATGCCTTCTCAGGATGAAATCAAGAAGGCAGTGGATAGGCTGAAAAGTGGTAGAGCAACTGGTATTTCTGACATCCCAGCAGAAATTATCAAAGCTGGGGGAGAGGCCACAATCAGGGAGCTATATGCAGTCATAGAAGCTGTGTGGCAGACTGGTATCGTTCCTTCTGACTGGACAAAGGGTTTGGTAACCCCTATCTGGAAAGGAAAAGGAGACCAGCATGACTGTAATAACTACCATGGTTTTACAGTGCTCAGTGTATCTCCTACATTCTCCTCATGTGTATCCAGGGCCATTTGCTAAAGTTTCAGTGGCCTAAGCAATCCGAATTCACGCCCAAGAAGTCTACTGTTAACCGTATCCTAACTCTTCAAGTTCTTCTGGAATGCTGTCTTGAGTCTTGACAAGGTCTGCTAGCTGCCTATGTGGATCTCAAGAAGGCGGTTGACTCAGTAAATCGGGAGGTACTATGGAAACTCCTGTAACTCCAGGGGGTCCCCAGAGGGATAATCTTACTGCTGGCTTGTACTCAAACACTGAGAGTCCCGTCAAGTGTGTGTGTGTGGGGGGGGAGGGAACATCCGACTTCTTTCCAGTAAGTTCTGGTGTAAGACAGAGATGTCTCCTTGCCCCCACACTTGAACTCGTATGGATTGGATACTGGACTGGGCTGTGAGTCAAAATCACTGTGGGGTATCAATTGGCAATTTCAAGGTTACCGACCTTGACTTTGCTGATGATGCAGTTATCCTAATGAAGTCACTGGAGATATTACTGAGTGCCCTCAAGGAATTTCACGAAAATTCGAAGCCATTAGAATTAAATGTCCCTTGGGCCTAGACCAAGGCCCAGGCATTTGGTGGCTTATTGGATGAAGCAGTTCAGTCTGTCCAAGGATGTGGTGAGGATATAAAAGTTTTGGAAAGATTCACTTATCTTGGAAGTGTGATCCATAACAAAGGTAGATCAGAAGTGAGTTCTCTTGTCGCATTGGTCTGGCCTACGTGATTATGGTGCTGTCGTTATTTGTGTAGAAGGACGAAAGTTCGCATCCTCAAGGCGCTGGTACACCCTCTCTTACTTTATGGCTGTGAGACACGGACACGAAACAGTTACTTAAGGCAGTGAATTGACTCCTTTGGTACTAAGTGTCCTCGCAGGATCATGGGATATCGCTGGTACAACTGGGTGTGTAACGAGCGACTACACCATGAGACTGAATCGAGGCCTATTACCCATATAATACGTCAACGACAATTCCAGCTATATGGGCACATGGCCTACTTTCCTGTGGCTGAGCCTGCTTACAGGGTGATCTCTGAACGAGTTAACCGAGGGTGGAGGAGGCCAAGAGAAACGCCAGGTAACTCATGGCTGGAGCAGGTCGATCACTCCTGTCGGGGGATACTTAAGAGGAGGAAGAGTCGCTGCCTCGAAGGTTGCACAAAGGGGCCCGAGTGGGTGGAGTCGGAGGGTGAATGAGGACATGCACCCTGCGGCGTTGATGTTGTTGTTTATTTGGTAAGAATTGTTGTTTATTCGGTTAGCATTGTTGTTTATTCGGTAATATTTGATGCTACTGGATATTATATGACTATGTACTGTTTACAGCTTTATGTGTGTGGATGCCTTACTGCCGTTAATATCAAGTGGGTATGTATCTCTTAAATCGTGTCCACAGCAAATGTTTGCCGGAACTGGCGTGCACAATTGTGGGCGGGATAGTGAATTTGAATGTCCCTACCGGAACTAGGTAAACACGACTGTCACCTGCAAAATGTATGCACAATCTCCCAGAAAGAATACTGTTATCACAGTTTTATATTTAGAAGATATTCTACCATGAGCATAAACTGTTAGTAGAAATAACTGGCCCATTATAGGAAATAAATTAGTACAACAAATCACATTATGTAAGAATCACTGTGAGCGATGTTTCAGGAACTTTGCAAGATACTGTATTATCTTCTTTACCTCTTAAATACATTGACGTATTACATTTTTCTTGCTGTCTTTAGATTTATTTTATCAAGAAAGACTTCTGGAGTATAATTTTCCTAACTATACAGTTAATAAAATTGTATGGACGCAGCTAGAATAAACTAAACTAGAATGGCACTCAGTAGAGCGCATACCTCCGCCAAGGCCCAACGTGCAGCTGGAAAAAGACTACCCCCCTATAAAAGCATATTTAAATCCGCTAGATCCGAAATTTTATATGGGCCCGCGCCAAACTGTACACACTCGTAGATACCAACATCCTAAATATGCCTGATTTTTCTTCATCAAGATCCATGCAATATTTACTGAAAATTTTACGAAAATGTCGAAAAACGCCCTATCTCGCAATGTTAAAGGAAGTGAAAATAATTCCTGGATCCGCACCTTTATCCCGATCCGCACCAAAATTTATTGGAGTTTATTCTGGGCCAAGGCCCATTCTTTTACCAAGTTTCGTGGAAATCCGTCCTGTAGTTTTTTTGTAATCTTGCTCACAAACCAAGCAACCAACAAACAAACGGACAGGGGTGAAAATATAACCTTGGCGGAGGTAATAAAGTAAACGTTTTTAGAAGACACTCCTATCCTCTTCCATTGCAATGCAGTAAATACTCTGCCACTGTGTCTAGTGCAGGATGCATTCCAAACAGAGGGTGAATGACCCATCAGTGACACGCTATTCAGTACCCATTTTTCTGCCTCTACCCACACGCAGCTCTGGCGTGAAAAGTCAACCTGTCAGCTCTACCTTCTTGAGTCCATATCGGGCTGCGTTCTTACCCGGGCCTGCCAGCATTTAGTGGGGTCACTTGTATGGCTTAGTGAATCAGATCCCTCTCCATTCCCACACAGCTGCCCGCATCAGTAAGCTTCTGGTTTGGACGCAGACGAAGGATATGCATACGGGGCTGTGAAAGTGGGTGGCATGAGTTGACCGTAAGTGTGTGTAAGCTGTACATGTACATTTCATTGATGCTGATATTATCTGCTCTTGATGTCGGTAGGTTGATGTTTTATACTACGTAGATCTGACACTGTGACATCAGATAAGTGTGTGTGTGTGTGTGTGTGTGTGTGTGTGTGTGTGTATCCCCTTTAATACCGACACAACCACTTCCAATCACCGGTGGGTAAACAATGTATTGATGTTGGTATGAACATAGCCACAGTGACCCCCTCCACGGTTCCCTCATTCCCTCCTCCCCCTTCTCCCCCTCCCCAAACACAAGCAGGCTTCTCCTCCCATTTCATCTCTGTTCCCCTTTCTCTATCACTGCCTTTGTTCTACACACACACACACACACAAACTTCCTTTCTCCCCTTCCTTTCCACTGTTCTGTCCCTTTTAAAACTTTCCTAACGATACAACCTATACCTTTCCCTCCACCTCCTTAGCATCTTTTCCTTTTCCCTTTCACTTCCTTCCAGTTTCTCCCCATTTCCGTTTCCCTTCCTCTTCTCCCTCCTCCTCCACTAAACTGAAGCACGCACATTCCCTCCTGCTCCATCAATACACTTCCCATTCCCCCTGCACTTTCCTCTCCTCTCCCCATGCTTTCCTTTTCTCCTTCCTCACTTTCACTTCTTTTCCTCCTAATCCTCCTTGCACATACCCCCCTTCAACTTCACCATTGTTTCCCTCTTTAGTAAGATAAGATTTCCCTTCCCACTGTCTCCATCTTCCTTTCCTATCTTCCCTTCCTCTCCTTCCGTTCATTCCCTTCACTTTTCTTCATTCTCCATCCTCTTCCTTCCTTTCCCTTCTCTTAACTTCTGTCCCTCCCCTTACTCTGTCCATTTTCCCTTCCCTCTTTCTTCTTCCCTTCCCTATGTCTCTTCCCTCCCTTTTCTCCCATTCCTTACTGCGCCCCACTGTCATCTCCCTCAATACCGCTTTGTAGTTGTACCAGTCTGCTCCTCTCCGCTCTCTCACCCTTCTTCTCCCTTTCCTCTCGTGTCCACTTCTCTTTCCTTCCTCT
>JAGKTI010024008.1:0-14554 GCA_018397915.1 Birgus latro
CCCCTAATAACTATAGGACTGACTAATCCTAATGGGTCAAATAACATGGAGACCTGACTTAACAGGGACCTCTTGGTGAGAGTGGCATCAGAGAACTTAATCGGCTTTAAACTTATTTCATCAGCCTTTGTATCCCAGTTAAGACCCAACACATTTTGAGTTTCGGGAATGTCAGTATTTGGATAGTCCTCTTGTATTTTATTCCTCAAAAGCGGTGAATTTGTATTCCAGCTCTGCAGCGGCAAATTTGCCTTCCCACATTCGGAATTGGCTACTTCATAAGCCTTCAATACTTCCGTCTCTGTATCAGCAACACCTTGCAAATTATCCATGTAAAAAGCCTGCCCTATTTCTGGGCATTTGGCCCTTTCAAAATGATGCTTCAATGTGTTGCAAAGTAGGAAAGGACTAGCACAAGAGCCAAAGAGCACCGACCGGAAACAGTAGGTTTTCAATGGACTATCCTCATTTTGAGGGTCTTGAGGCCAGAGGAATTTTGTAAATTTCCTATCCTCCTCCCTCAATCCTATTCTGAGAAAAGCCTTACTAATGTCTGCTGTAAAAGCATAAGGTTTCTCTCTGAATCTTAGTAATACATTCCCTAACTTCTCTGTTAGTGTAGGTCCACAGTATAGGCAATCATTTAAGCTGGCTGACCCCTTGGACGCTTTACTACTACAATTGAAAACTATCCTTATGGGAGTTGTTACTGAATCTTTGCTTACAGCATGATGTGGTATAATGTCCCTCTTTATGGTTAACAGGGACTTCAGTTTCTTCAATAAATTTATTCTTCATTTGATCCTTTATAATATTATCATATATGGTTAAATGTTCTGGATTGTTTCTCAACTTTCTTAGAAGAGAATTTAACTGAGCTTTAGCTGCTTGGAAATTTGTAGGTAATTCCAAATGGTTTAGTTTCCATGGTAATCCTACCCAATACTGTCCATCCTTAAATTCCATAGACTGATTATACAAATCCGAAGTTATTTTATCTTCAGGGGTTGGATCTTCAGTGTGTATTCCTACACTGTCTAGGTCCCAAAGTTTGTGTACAGGTTCAATTTTTTCATCTAACAAGTCATTTATCTGAGTAGGTTCTAATTCTGCACCTATTCTAGCTACCATCAATGACTGTGTGGGGGTAACAAAGACTGAATCTACTAATTTGGCATCTCCTTTATCTTTCTTAGGAAAAGGCAACTGACCCATAATAAGGTTACCTCCTGGACTCTTGAACAACTGTACTTTATTCTTCTTAAAGGTCCTGTGTAGGAATCTTCCACAGTAATCTGATCCAGTTATCATTTTTATGGGACCCACAGTATCTGATTTTACATTATGTTTTGCCAATCTTATCCCTGAGCTTTGCAAATTATCAGAGGTTTCCTTTAGTCCCTTTATATAAATACTGGTTTCCATCTTATCCAGTACAGCTGCTGTTATGCGACATTTATATCTGCCAAGTTGTATTAAGGGTCTAACTAAATCAAAGGACTGTGGTTCTTTAGTAGTTAAGAACCCTGTAATGGCTAGATTTACCTTGCCGACAACAGGTAACTTTAATTTATCTACAATGTCTGCAGAAATGAAGGTTTTCTGTGCACCTGTATCAAAAAGAGTACATACTAATATGTTCCTATTTTCACCCATTACCTTTACATCAGCAATTGGAACTGCAGCTGGCATCGTTACTGGAGTATTTGCTTCCGCAACTGTCATATTGACACTTGCAGTTTTAGGAACCTCATGTTTCATCATCCTTGGACACAAAGCACTATGATGATTGCCCCTTTTACATTTGAAACAAAGATTTAGTTTAATTTTACAGTCAGCGGAACCATGTTCGGTATTCATACAAATCATACAACATCCCAATTCCTGAAGTCTCCCTATTCTAGAAGCATAATCAGGATACTGTTGGCAAGATGCACTGGAATGTTGTTCACCACAAAACACACAAACCTTCTTGTCCTTTACCATGAAAATTTTTACCTTCTTACTTTCATCAGCTTGTCTATCCCCTGTCTTTATTAATTTATCCTCAGACTTTAAAGAGCTAAGAAAAGTACCTATCTCTTCCTTAGGTACAGCCTTACCTATTCTTGGCTTGGCTTTCCCAGCCAGTTGGTTAGTGGTTCTTTTCCTTATTTCAGCCTTTGATTTATTTTCATTAGGCTTTACTGTTCCCTGCAAGTGTTTACAGAGTTGCATCAAGCCTTTCTCAATCTCCTCACAGGAGAGATTATCCTTCTGGTACCTGCCATACAGAGCGTCCTTAGTTCTTGGTAGAAGTTTTAAGGACACAATTCTAGAAAGCACCCAGTCTGCTGCCTTAACATCTTCGTAAGTACCTAAGGCCTTTAAATTACAACCTATCGCAATCCGAAAACTTTGCAAGGACTCAAAATCATGTTTAGGAATGGGTAATTCAATCAGAGCCTTTAATAATTGGGTAATGGCTTGCTCCTTGTCTTCATAATTCTGCTTAAGGATAGCCAAAGCTGCTTCATAATTGCTTTCCTCCACAGGTAATTCCTTTATCAGTTTGTAAGGCGTCCTTTTGACCTGTCCTAACAGATATGCGAGCTTGCTCACATTAGGAAGATCTGTTCTGCCATGGACTAAGTATTTAAACTGATCCCAATAGGATTTCCAATTCTGCTCCCCATCAAATTCTGGAAACGAAATTTGTGGTAATGCAGCCTTACTTGCTTGTTCCACAGCTTTTGTTCCGTGATAATACTGGCTAATTTAAATTCAACCAGCTTCACTAATGATAGATATTCCTCCAATTTACCTTTATATTTGGAGGTTTCTGCTTCCAAAAGATCTTTATCATCAGCTTGTACGATGGCTGCTTCCAAGTTAGTATAACTTTCCTCGTACTTGGCCCGTCTTTCTTTTAATTGGTTCAACGGACTACTTAATTTCTCCTTAATTGGAGGTGTTTCCTCTAATGACTGTTTACAGTCCAGTATAGCTCTCGTTACCCATCCTGCCTTACCACTAACTGATTTTTGCAACAAGGAAATAGACATTGTTACTGATTTCTAAGTTACGGGAGTACAACCCTTTTTTAAATTTTACAACCCAGATTTACTGAACTCCATCGTTATTTATCATTTTAAATTTTGAGGGGTGTGGGAATAGGGTTTATGGCTTTAAACCTATCTCCCTGGGTTATTAAACCTCTGGGGTAATTTTGTCCTTCCCACACTCATGTTCCAAAATAATCACAATTCTCCGGAGCTCAGTAATAATTAACATTTTAAATTTTAAGGAATGTAGGGATTTGCCTTATGGCTTTATGCCTACCTCCCTGGGCTATTAAACTTCTGGGGCAGTCATTATCTCCACACTCATTACAGCATAGGACCACCCAAGGCCTGCACAGCATAGAACCTTTCCTTCTTATGCTCTATGTAATTTATGAATTTTTGCAGAACCGCTTCTCTGCCTTTATGATTCCAATGGTTGCCATCTGGTTTTTGGTAGGATTGGAAAGGCTTGGCATTGAAATGAATTAAATCCTGCCCTTTCCTAATCCTCTACAACTTCCGGTTTATGGCCCTACTCATGAATCTGTAGGTACCATAACAAACAGATGCACCATATGGTAGGTTCCTAGGCTCAAGAAGGGTTATTGCTACTGCAGATTTACATGAGCCTTCAATGGCTCCTACCACTGCAAGTATATTTTCCACAATTTCATTAACATCTGAATCTTCACTGATGTCATTTCCTCCCAAAAAAAGAATAGTGCGATCATGCTCCCATTCTAATATGACGTTCAGCCGCTCATCCTCGGAAAAGGAACTTGCCTTTCCCCCAGGAGCTCTGTATATACGTATTTCCACGTATTCTACTTCCACGTGACGTGGTAATAAGCTGTGCCCTACGAAAGCTACCTTAAAGTCGCTCAACGCCTCTGCACACATCTGCTATCCTCACTCGGGGCACCAAAATGTGAGAAAAAAAACGAGCGTCCTAGATACTCCTCACTGGAGAAAGTTATCGAGGTTGAACAGAGGTAAATTTGCATAAGTCTCGTGAGTAAATCAGGCAATTAAATTCCCTAACTCACCTACAAACACCTCTCATATACTAGCTAGTTCCCTAAGATTTGGCCAAATCAACAACGTCACTTAGCTACGTATTGAGTCGAACAACAAGATGACAACGGGCGTGCTGTTTCGGTCTTTCCTGGGCAATCAGGCGTCCTTTGGGGGTGTATGTACAATACAGGAGTTTAGCGCAGCTACTGACGGAGTGAAATCTACTCAAGGAGTGTGCAAGATGGCGAGCTTCTTGTCCCTCATAGGATAGAAGAGTTGCCAACTATTGCTTAATTACAAGTCAAATACAGCTAACTTACTCCGTAAAATATACAAGGTGAATCTAACTTAATCTAATCTTAGTTTTAATTAAACTAAACGAAATATTCCCCTTTTCTACAGATAGATATACTGTATATATATATTAAACTGGCCTCCCGTTTGATCGTGGGCTTTTTCATCCTTACCACGTCATCCACTCAGGCACAGTTTAGGTCAATGGAAAATTCTCCAGTTTTGCATGTATGTATGTACATTGTTGTCTACCAGTGTTAAACGCAGTAGCATTTAATTTATTAATAATAAGAATTAACAGAACGTAATCTCTGGGTTTTTAAACCTCTCAAGTACGTTTTCCTCTGCTCTTTAGCAATCGACAACTAAAGTAAAAAGCACAACAGCTCGGGGGAAAATATTGCCCACAGTACATTTTTTTTCAAAGTAATTGGATTGCAGGTATGAAAGTGGTACATAACCAATGGTGAATAAAAAGGAGGAAGGGAGTAGACTCAAGTTATGGCAAGTATGTAAACAAGATGATTATGTTGATGTACTCAAGTGTAGATGGAATGGTATCTAAATTACTATACTAAGGAAAAGGAACCACATATTATTTGCCTAACTGAAACAAAATGAACCCCAAAGATATCAAACGATACCCTAAACTTAGAGGAATACAATGTAATGGAGATGAGACAGAAATTTAAGAAAGGGAGGAGGAATTATAATCTTAACAAAGAAGAATCTACAATTCAAAGAAATAAAACTAGATATGCCTTCACAAGTAGGACTGATTGCATTGGAAATTAACACATCTGCAGGGAAATTTGTACATGCCACCCAAAACAAACACTTGGGAAAGAGGCGAATATGATACCTGGCAGAAAGTACAGTTCAGAGTTTAAGAACATTACTACATAGAATGGTAGAGAAATTTGAAAGAATTATATTAACTGGAGTCTTCAGTACAAATATAAATTGGAATTCTCTAGAGGTAAAAACCCATGAAAGCTGTCGGAATAAAAAACTCGTAGATCTTTTGCAGGAGTTTTTCTTAACTTAGCATGTAAAGGAAAACACCAGAAAAGAGGACTTGATGATCCCTCAGTACTAGATCTTATATTTACTAGGCATCATCATCATCATCTTCGTTTTTTGTCCTTCTGTTCCCATATTCAAACTAGAGTTGGACGTTCAGTGGCTCTTCTCCATTGCGTCCTATCCTGGATTAAAGCTTCTCCAATACCCAGACTTTCCATATCTTGCATTACAACACTTTTCGAGGTCTTAGGTCTTCCTGGTGGCCGACGTCCTATCACTTCCAGTTCCTCTGCAGTTCTCACACAGCTCCCTTCCTCACTCCTCCTCACGTGACCAAACCATCTAAGCCACTTCTGCCTCAAGATGATATTGAGATCCTGCACTCCGCATCTTCTGGCTACCTCCTCACTCAAAACTCTGGCCTCCCATCTCACTCACGCCATGTATCTTAACATTCAACGATCAGTACTCCCCAGAACATTCATCATTCTATCTGTCAAAGCCCTTGTTTCATCACCATATATCAATACCGGTCTAATTCGGGCCTCGTATATTTTACTTCTGTGTCTTAGTGGTTATGTGTTTGTTGACCAGTAGGCTAGCTATTTCCCCCCACTTTAACCATGCTTATGCCACTCTTGTTCTGACTGATCTCTCTACCCCTGCTTCACAGTCCAATATATCTCCTAGATAGCAAACTGCTGCACTTCCTGTAGTGTGCCCCCATTCGCTTCAAGTGCATCCTCTGCTTCATCTCCCTCCGCCTCTCTTCTTATGCAGGCTGGGCCGCGGAAATTTTGCACTCCTCTCAAATTCTGCAGACCTGAACACCTTCTGTGGCACCCTTATTACACTCCATGCACAACACTGAGTTCACTCCTACTCCTCTGCCACAGCATCCACATGGCCATTTTCCTGACTGAATTCTTTGTGCTGGCTTCTTGCCTGTCACCATAACCTTTGATGAGGTAGTGGTTCTGGGAGGGGATTTAAATGGTCATGTGGGTGAAGCAGCTCAAGGTTATGAAGGAGTACATGGAGGATGTGCATATGGTGTGAGGAATGTGGAAGGGGAAAGAATACTCGAGTTTGGGGAGGCTGTGGACATGATTGTGCGCAACACACATTTTAGGAAAAGAATGAGCCAGTTGATTACGTACGAGTCTGGGGGAAATAGTAGTCAGATAGAATATTTTCTGGTCAGGAGGGTTGATAGGAGATTAGTGAGGGATGTTAAAGTTATAGGAAGCGAGGAGTGTGTGCAGCAGCACAAACTGTTGATTTGTGACATGGGGCTTAAGGAACGAATGATGAGAAGGAGGACATATGTGCCTAGGAGGAAAATATGGAAGCTGGGAAACCAATCAGTTAGGGATGCCTTTTATAGTGAGATGAGGAGAGTGGTGGCTGAACAGGAAGCCGTAGATAGAGGCGTTAATGAACAGTATAGAGCCCTTAAGAACAACCCCTTGAGAGTTACCAATGCAATATGTGGTTGGACAAGAGGCCCACCAAGACATAAAGTAACTTGGTGGTGGGATGAGGGTGTAGAAGCTGCAGTTAAGGAGAAAAGAAGGCTTTTCCGGGAATGGAAGAAGGGTGGTAACAGGGAGGAGTACTTGGCTGCCAAGCGCAGGGCTAGAAGAGAGGTATACAGGGCGAAGTCTGAGTCACAGAGACTTTTACTTGATAATCTAAATCATGGAGAAAGGAAAAATATGATTTTTAGGGTGGCATATCAGGTGAAGAGGGATAATCGGGACATTGTTGGTGAGCAGTGTGTGAAGAATGATGAAGGAAGGGTAGTGGTGAACATTGAGGATATTAAAGATGCATGGAGAGAGCATTATAGCCAGTTGTTGAATGAGGAGTTTGACTGGGATAGAGAAGATTTGGAGCCAGCTGATCCAGTGTTTGGCCCTTGGCCTTTGATTGACGCTGCTACTGTGAGTGATGCAGCAGGCAGGATGCAGGTGGGGAAGGCGGCAGGTGTGTCTGGGTTGACTGCTGAAATGTTGAAGGCCTCAGGAGATACTGGGGTGAGGTTAGTCGCTGACCTGATAAATATGATTATATATGAGTGTGTTGTCCCAGATGATTGGCTGAAGAGTGTAACTGTAAATGTGTACAAAGGGAAGGGTGATGCCCTGGAAAGGGGAAATTACAGAGGTATAAAGCTCTTAGATCAGATAATGAAAGTAATGGAGAGAGTTCTAGAATGTATGATTTGAGAAAGAGTGAATATCGATGAGATGAAGTTTGGGTTTATGCCAGGCAGGGGGACCACTGATGCCATACTCATTGTTCGACAGCTTCAGGAAAAATATATTGGCAAGAAAAGGGAATTGTATTTTGTTTTTGTTGATTTGGAAAAGGCCTTTGACAGAGTCCCTAGAGAGTTGGTGAAGTGGGCAATGAGAAAGCTAGGGTTGGAAGAGTGGCTGGTTAGGGTGGTTATGGCCATGTACGTGGGTGCTCGCACCCAGGTAAGAGTGAATGGAGTTTTGAGTGATGAGTTTTCCATGAATATTGGTGTGCATCAGGGGTCAGTTTTGAGTCCCTTGTTGTTTATCATGGTGCTTGAAGCCCTCTCATGTGACTTCGGAGATGAACTCCCATGGGAGATGTTGTATACTGATGATTTGGTGTTGATTGCAGAGAATGAAAAGGAGGCGGAGGAAAGATTTAAGAGGTGGAGAGATGGTATGGGGTACAAGGGCTTAAGGGTAAATGCAGATAAAACAAAAGTGATGATATCTAGGGTTGGTGGCGGTACAATCAGAGGAGAGGGAGAGTGGCCATGTGCAGTTTGCCACAAGGGTGTGGGAAGTAATTCCATCTTGTGTAGTGTTTGTGATAAATGGGTGCATAAGAGATGTAGTGGTATTAGAGGTAGACTGCGAGATAATGCTGATTTCATGTGTGCGGCATGTCAGGGAGAGCAGGTGGAGATTGTTAGGAGTGAGAGGGTTAAACTTGCAGGTGAGTCTCTTGAGTGTATGGAGGAGTTTTGTTATTTGGGAGACATGTTATGTGCTGGAGGTGGGGCTGGAGTTAGCTCGGTTGCTAGGGTGAGAAGTGGTTGGAAGAAGTTCAGGGAGCTGTTGCCTCTCCTGACATTGAGAGGACTCGCCTTACGTGCTAAGGGGTCTTTGTATGTAGCATGTGTTAGGAGTGTGATGCTGTATGGTAGTGAGACCTGGGCAGTAAGGGAAGAGGATATTCGCAGGTTTGAACGAACAGAAATGACAGTGATCAGATGGATGTGCAGTGCGTCCCTGCATGCAAGGCCTAGGGGGGCTGGGTTTATAATGGAAGAGTTGAGAGGTAGGATGGGACTGGAGTGTATTGGTGCTGTGATGAGGAGAGGTAGGCTGAGGTGGTTTGGGCATGTGGAGAGGATGGGGGATGATAATTGGGTACAGAGGGTGAGAAGTGTTAATATTGGGGGTGGGGTAGACCGAGAAAGACATGGGACGAGGTCATTAAGTGTGACTTAATGGTTAAGGGACTGAACAGGGAGGCTGCCAGGGATCGAGCAGCATGGAGAGCCTCCATTAGGTGACCAAGGCCGACGCACGCAAGCATGTTGGAGCCTTCATAAACAAAACGAAACGAATCCCCCCTTCTCCATTCCATTTTTCCATCTATTAAGCATTTCCATCACATCTTCCTTAGTCTCCGTTGTCAGCACTAGGTCATCAGCATACAGCAGTTCCCATGGGCCTTCCCCCCTACATTCCTGTGTTGCCTCCTCCATTATTATGTTAAACATCAATGGACTGAGTGCTGAACCTTGATGTACCCCAACTCCTATTCCAGAATTTCCTGATGTTCCTGCTATTGTCTTTTCTAAATGACCTTGAGTTTTTTCATTAATGAAGTCCTTGCCTACTGTGGGCTCGATAGCTGAGTGGACCTAGGATGTACTTATGCTCTGTCTTCAGTTCCCATAAGTACCATATGCTCTCTTATACTGTGCTGCTCTAAGGTGGTGAATTCTTTTAATTTTTATGTATGCTATGTACCATGTGTATTTAATGTGTTAAGGTGTTTTGGGTGAAGTAAGTGCTGTGTATTGATTATATTGCGGTTACACATAATTTTGATTGTTTTGGGGTGGATTTAAAGAATTTGGACTCTTTATCAAGAATATGATATTTTGGTTGTTTTGTGGATTCTGTTTTATTTCTATAATTTTTAATATATTTTAAAATATATTCAATTAATGTATTTGTGTTTGCAATACACACAGGTTTTGGAGTAACAGTAAGAAAATGAATTTGACATTATACTGTATCACCCTCCATTTGGCAAAAACGACCATGCAGTATTAAATTGTAACTTCAGGATTGCCTATGATATAGTTACCAATAATGAGAGGTACAAGAAGAGTCTAAGCTACAAAAAGGGCAATGAACATGACCTGCAGAAATACTTCTTTTAAATAGATTGGGAAAGGAGCTTAGAGGACAAGATTTAAATACAGTATTGTATACAGAAAATTCTGTGATCTTTATGAAATAGGAGTCCAAAATTACATCTCTCAGCACAAAGAAACAGAAATGAAAATAAAGAAATGGTTTAATACAGAATGTAAAAATTTAAATTAAAAAAGAGATTTGCTGAGGAAAAGATGCAGGTGACACAATAGTGAGAGGGCAAATAACAATTATAAATAGGCAAGAAATGATTATACAAGGATAATGAGGGAGGCTCAGAGACAGTTTGAGGAAGACCTTATAAATAAAAGTAGTGATCAACCTAAGCCATTTTACAGCTACATCTGAGGCAAAACCAAAGTTAAGGATAAAATATAGCCCATTATGGACGATGGGATCACTATATACAAGAGAAAGATGTTTGTGAAGCGCTAAATAAAAATTTCCAATCAGCTTTTACAAAAGAAAATAAAAAAGAGATTTGCTGAGGAAAAGATGCAGACGACACAAGTGAGAGGGCAAATAACAATTATAAACAGGCAAGAAATGAGTATACAAGGATAACGAGGGAGGCTCAGAGACAGTTTGAGGAAGATCTTATAAATAAAAGTAGTGATCAACCTAAGCCATTTTACAGCTACATCCGAGGCAGAACCAAAGTTAAGGATAAAATATAGCCCATTATGGACGAGGGGATCACTATACACAAGAGAAAGATATTTGTGAAGCGCTAAATAAAAATTTCCAATCAGCTTTTACAAAAGAATATAATTTTGAAAGAGATGATATGGAACATGCATGCCCACACATAATACCAGATATACAAATATCAGAAAAAGAAGTACAGGAAGAGTTAAGTAAATTAGACAAAGGAAAAGCATGTGGTCCTGATGAATTTTCAGGTTCGGTGCTACATGAATGTGCAGAAGAGTTAAGCAGACTATTATATTTAATATTCAAGGAATCCTTAGGTCAAGGTAAACTACCTGATATCTGGAAGAAAGCAAACATTGTTCCCCTATTCAGGAAAGGTAATAGACAGAATCCACTCAGCTACTGACCAGTCACTGACCAGTGTTATAAGATACTAGAAAAGCTGATAAAAGTTTGGGTAAACTATCTAGAAGAACACAGTATGATAACAGAAAGGGAGTTCAGTTTTTGAAAGGGAAAATCATGTGTTGCTAGTCTATTAAGCTATTAAGATATAGTTACAGAAACATGACAGAAAAGAGAAGGATGGGTGGAGCGTATCTATTTAGATTTCAAGAAAGCATTTGATGGAGTACTGCACCAAAGACTTATGGAAACTGGACCATCTAGGAGGTATCCAAGGCAACCTTTACTGTTGAATGCAGGATTTTCTTAGAGAAAGGGAAATGAGAACAGCACTAAGGGAAGATTACTCATCATGGAGGGAAGTGACTAGCAGAATTCCACAGGGCTCAGTGCTGGCACCAATTATGTTTTTAGTATGTACAAATGACATAGACAGTAACACTAGGAATGGAAGCTATCTAAATATGTTTGCTCTGATACAAAAATGCAAGGGAAAATTACTAACAGATTCTTGCAGAGAGCTACAAGAAGAATTAAATAAACTTCATGAATGGAGCAATAAGTGGCAAGTGGAATTTAATGCGGACAAGTGTCATTTGCGGTGGCTCAGTCGGTAAAGAGGTGGCCTGCAATCCTTCCGGACCCAGGTTCAAATCCCCACTGGGGAAGGGAACAGTTTAAGGATTGGAATGTCATTAAATCAGTCTTTTCTGATCTACCAGAAGGCCTACCGACATGTTGTAAAATACCCCCTCTAATACCAGTACAGTACTGTACACCAATCTTGTATGAGACAGCCTTAGCATGTATTCAATATGGTCAGTGAGTGTTAGTGCCAAAATGGTGACATGTAGAGGTGTGTGGTGTGTGGGAGGACTGCTGGGCCTTGATAGCAGGCTGTGAAGCCTGTGCCCAGAGTCAGACACATAAAAAATAAAAAATAAAAAAAATGATTAAGTTTGGTAAAAGTGAGAAAAGACCAGATTGGGATTATAAGTTAGGAAGAACAACCCTACACATATCAGAAAGGGAGAAGGACCTAGGAGTGATTATCAGTAACAGACTGTCTCCAGCTGACCACATAAGTGAGAAGGTATGTAACATGTATAACCTGCTTGCCAATATGAGAATAGCATTCACATATATAAATGAAGACATGCTGAGAAAGATAACATAATTCATTAGACCAACCCTGGAGTATGCATCAGTAGTCTGGAATCCTCATCTCAAAAAACACTTAAATAAGATTGAAAAAGTACAAAGGGCAGCTGCAAGATGGGTACCAAACTTAAGGGATCCAAGCTATGAAGAAAGCCTAGAAAAACTAAATTTACCAACACTACAGGAGAGAAGGAAAAGAGGAGACATGATTGTGCTATATAAATGCATCTCAGGAAAACAGAGAACAGACATAAACTAGAGTGGCACGCAGTAGAGCGCATACCTCCACCAAGGCCCAACACGCAGTATTCACTGAAAAATTTACGAAAATGTCAAAAAATGCCCTATCTCGCAATGTTAAAGAAGGTGAAAAACAATTCTTGGATCCACATCTTTATCCAGATCCGCACCAAAATTTAATGGAGTCAGTTCTGGGACACGGCCCATTCTTCTACCAAGTTTTGTGGAAATCTTTCTGGTAGTTTTTATGTAATCTTGCTCACAAACCAACCAACCAACAAAGAAACAAATGGACAGGGGTGAAAACATAATCTCCTTGGCGGAGGTAATGAATATATGAATAAACCTCCATTCTAGATTTCAGTGTTCACCACCACCTTTGGCTCTCCTCTCCTTTCACTGATCCACCTGGTGAACAAACCTCCATCTTTTCTATCCTTAACCCGAGGCGTCCCATCGACGTATGGGTACGTCGCAACGTTTTGCCACAGCTAGACCCATCGACGTACGGGTACGTTTCGCAATTGCGAAGGTCATAATTTGCACAGTTTTAAGTTTCATGGGTGATTATTGGTAGATATATGTGGGATACCTTCCTCTATCTGTTGTCAAGTGGGAATACTGCCTGGCTCCACCTGACCCCCCTCTCCCCCACACTTGGCAATTCACCTGTTAGCAGTGACCTGGCCAGTAAAGACATGTTGCCCCACAGTCTCTCCATTGACGAAATTCACGGTGAAAGTTATTCCTGAAGTGGAGGACAGAGAAATAAAGAAGCTAGAGCAAGAAACAAACAGAAGTGATGAGGTGGTAATGTCATAAAGGAAGGTGCCATATGTGGATGTGTGTGGTGACTGAACAATGCTTCTGTTGCCTATATAAATGTGTGAAAACCAATATAGTCTTGTACTACACGTAAACTCGTACCTAATAAATAAATGAATAAATACATAATTTAAAGTGGGTTAGTGCCCCACCCCGTAAAAACAACTAACTAAAAATACGAACAAGAAGCCTCGGACCAGGGCTGACCAAAAGTTGACGAAAAAGGACCGGACAAAGGACGTGGTAAAGATTGCAACGTGGAATGTTAGGGGTGTGAATGATGAGGTGAAAGAGGGAGAGATTGTACAGGTGCTTGAGAGTGCAAAAGTGGATATATGTGGAATAACTGAAACTAAATGGCGAGGTGAGAGTGTGAGAGAATGGGAATATGGATGGGGTGTATGCGCGGGGTGGGTGAGAATGAGATGGTGAAAGAGGGAGTGTGTATTGTTGTGAGCAACAGGTGGAAGGAGAATGTAAGAGAGTATGGATCAGTTGGGTCAAGGATTGTGTGGGTAAGAGTGAAAGTTGGACTACAAATGTGGGCAATTGTGTGCTTGTATGCGCCAACGCAAGATCGTGTAAGTAGAGTGAGAGAAGAGTTTTGGACAAATGTGGAAGCCTGCTTGGAAAAGTTTGAAAGGAATGAGAGAGTGTTTCTGATTTGAGATATGAATGGAAAAGTAGGGAATGAGAAGGTGGTTGGAGTGGTTGGTGAGTGGGGTGTGCCTGAAGAGACGGATGAGAATGGCAGAGCTTTAGTGGCCATTTGTGCTGGGAGGGGGTTGGTGATAGCTAATACCCTCTTCAGGCACAAAATGATCCATAGGTATACATGGCAAGTGGTGAGAAGAGAGGACGGTGGAGTGAATGAACAGAAGGCAATGATTGACTATGTGTGTGGATGAAAGGATGAGAAGATGTGTAATGGATGCAAGAGTATATAGAGGTTGGAGGAGTGGACTTTCTGACCACCTCTTGGTGTTGGCCAGAATCAGAATCCAAACAAGATGGAGGAAGAGAAGAAGGGAAGGACAGGAGGTATTTGTTACAAGGAGGGTAGAAAAGTTACAAGAGGATGGAATAAAGGCTGAATATAAAAAGGAAGTGGAGGAGCATTTGGGTAAATGTATATTGGAGCAGATGGGGGATGTGGAAGGTGTGTGCAAGGTATTCACAGAAGAAATCTGTGCAGCATGTGAGGTGGTGTGTGGGGTGAAGAGAAGATGAAAATGGGTTCAGGGAACAGCATGGTGGACTGAAGAGGTGAGAGAGGCTGTGGCACAAAAGAAGAAAGCATATAATGAGTGGATGAGGAACAGGGGCGACGAAGAAGCTGAGAGACGGACGAGAGAGTTATATGTAGTGAGGAGGAGAGAGGTGAAAAGATTAGTAAGAGAGAGTAAGAAGAGAGTGGATGAGGAATTTGGAAGGAATTTGAGTGCA
>JAGKTI010024010.1:0-14554 GCA_018397915.1 Birgus latro
TGTGTGTGTGTGTGTGTGTGTGTGTGTGTGTGTGTGTGTGTGTGTGTTCCCGAAATATCTCTATAAGTTGTGGAAGAAATTTCACAAAACCATGGTGAAACAGCAATTATGTGAATGGGCAGAAGTGATTAACTTTTGGTCAAGATTTGATCAATGGTGACCGAATGCCAACTGCCATACATCAAATTACATTTTGGCCACTATGTCAGCAATGGATAGAGATAGTTTCTTAAAACTTCCTGTTAGGTAGCTTCTACTTTAACCAAGATATTTTGTCGGTGATAAGCATTCGGCCCCCAATTGCTTTTGTTTTTCATTTCACTAAGACTTTGAACAGACTTCACAACGTGTTCCCCCCCCCCCCCTTAGTTTAACCCAGAAGAAACCACTGTCACCTTGAGGTGTCGGTTCTTCGCATTTTCAAAACATAAATAAGAAAGGAACCGCAGGTTGGGTCGTATGATCTTTGGGATTATGACCTGATCGAAGAATGGTAGTATGTAAAGAACCTTCCCCACAAAATCCCACATGCAGCAACACAGGGTTTTGGAGGGTTAAGAGAAGTGCCAGAGTATGTAACCCACCGTTCATGGTATTCTTTAGAATGACAAATAGTGCAGAGTAGGGACCCAGTTTATTTCAACGTTTTGCCAAGACTAGCTTCTTCAGGAATGGCGTAGTGCTTACACTCAGCAACTTAAGTAGGCCTCACAGCTCCAAGATCTCTTGAACAACCAGAACAAACTACCCTTCTTTGTTGTTGACAGGTTGTTCAAGAGCCTGACGTCACTGTCTTGGAGCTGTGAGGCCTTCTTTAGTCGGTAAGTGTAAACATTTTATGTCATTCCTGAAGATGCAAGTCTTGGCAAAATTTTGAAATAAACTGGGTCCCTCCTCTGCACATTGTGTCATCCTCAACGGAGTTGTCGCAGCCCACGCTGGCTTAGCCATATTTTTTAGAAGCTGCAGCAAAATCCTGTTATCATTTGCGTGAGGATAACTAGCCATGCATCGTCCAGTAATAATTGCTCGGCAGTGGAACTGTCTGGGCAAATTGGGAGGATCTTCAACTGCTCCCACATGAGTTTCACCCTCTGTGTTTGCCTTCAGGAGACTACGGTGAGAGACAAGACTCTTCCTGCTCTAATAGGATATATATTTCTCCATTCACCAGGTCTTATGAGCTGTGGTCCTCGAGGTGGCTGTGCTCTCCTGACCTGTACTGATGTTCCATTTACTTCTTTTTTCACTTGGCCTCTTCTTCAGGCTGAGGCTGTTCAGTTACACCTGGGGAGGAGTTACATATCCAGTTTTCTTTGTTTTCCCCTCCCCCCTTCACACCCCTCTGTGCCTTGACCACTTTATTCGTCATCTTCCTAGGCCATTTGTTCTTGCAGGTGACATAAATATGCGTCATGCTTTGTGTGGTGAAACTATATGTAACACCTGTGGTAATCTGGCATCCATGGTTGAGGATTTGGACCTAGTTCCTCTTAGCACTGGAGACCTGACACATTACATGTACAAACTGGTAGTCTATCTGTTATTGACCTTACATTGGTTTCCCGTTATTCTTCACTGAACTTTTCATGTGAGCTTTTGCCTGATGTCAATGGTACTGATCTTTACCCTATTGTGATTAAGGCATGCAACTCTGTGCCGGTGAAGCATGTCCTTCGCTAGTGTATGGGTGTGACTGATTGGGAAGAGTTTGCAGAACACTGTATTCTTGACTGTAATGTTCCCATACTTCAGTGCTGATGATGCAGGACAGTATTTCATATCTACTGTTTATCAGGGTGACCTTTCTTCTATTCCACGAACGTCTGGAAAGGTTTGGAGGAGACCTGTGCCTTGGTGGGATAAGGAGTGTGCTTTAGCTAAGTGTCCACAAAAATGCTCATAGAAACTTTAAGAAGAATGAATATGTCTTCTTTTAAATTCAGTTTAAGAAAGCTCGTGAAAGTTATAAGTGGGTTCTGAAAAACAAATGTCATACCTTGTGGAGAACCTATGTTTCGTCTGTTACCTCATCCATTCCTTTACAACTGGTCTGTAAGGTGATGATAATAACAGGTAAATATTCGCCTTCTGCCATGGTACTTAAAATTCAGGGATCTTCTGCATCCAATTTCTTTGAAGTAGCTTCAGCTCTGGGGGAGTACCTTTACAATGTTTTTTGTTCAGATCCCTCCAAGCCATTTAGCTTATTCCAGCATCAACAGAAAAGGTTAGGTACTTCATTTCTGTAGCCTTAATGGGAACCTTATGCTTTCTTTGCCGTCTGTGAATGCAGGCTACTCTTCTGCTGTGTAGTGACTCTGCTCCTGAACCTAGTGACATTCCACATGCTTTGGTTTGCCAGTAGTTAGTTATACGACTGTCTTTTGTTTTTATTAAAAATTTACAATGGGACAAGGGATGAAGATAAACTATCCACTAATTGGATGGGCATAGTTACTGCATTTCCTAAGCCACTTGAAAATTATTCTGATGTGACTAACTACAGTCACATTTGTTTGACATCGTGTGTATGCAGACTGTTTGAGAAGATGGTTAGCATGAGGTTAGTTCAGCATCAAAGGAATAGGTTTCTTCTATCCATCACAAAGTAGGTTCCATACGATGAGATGTACATTGGATTACCTAATCAGACTTGGATCAGCAGCCTGTGAGGCATTTGCATCTGGACAACATCTTGTAGCTTTGTTTATTGAACTGAAAAAGGCATATGATATGGCATGGCACCATCAACTTCACAGTTTGTGGCTGCACAGCCACCTACCATTGTTTCTTAGCGATTTTCTTTAAACTGAAGGTTTCAGGTCCATGTGATTTCCTTAGTCTGACCTGCAAGTTAGGTGTTCCACAAAGAAGTGTGCTAAGTGTTCCATAATTGCTATTGACATCACTGGCATACTTGATTCCCTGCCAAAGAGGGTGTCCTCTTCCCTTTATGTGGATGACGTAGTGATATAGTTTGTTGTCTCCCAGATGTGTGCTGTGGAAGGAAAGATGCAGCTGGTGCTGGAAAGGGTTGGTCGCTTGGCAGACTGGAGAGATTTCTGTTTTTCTTCAGGCAAGAATGTAGCTATCCACTTTTATTGATGAAAGGGGCTAATCCCTGCTACAGTGCATGGAGAAGACTAAGTTTCTTGGCATAACATTTGAGGGTCAAGTTATTTGAGCTTTTCATTTAACCCGTCACATCCCAGCAGATTTTTCCCCAACTGTAGTGCCATAATTTTAACCCGAGGCATCCCGTCGACGTACGGGTACGTTGCTACGTTTTGTCACGGTGACACCCATCGATGTACCCGTACATTATGCAATTGCAAGACCAGTCATTTGCACATTTTTCAAGTTTCACGGGTTATTTTTCATAGGCATATGTGGGGCACCTTTCTCCACCTGCTGTCAAGCGGGGATACTGCCTGGCCCCACCTGAACCCCATCCCCTCCTCCTCCCACACACTCAGCAATTCACGTGTTAGCAGTGAACTGGCCAGTAAAGACATGTCACGCCGTGGTCTCTCCAGTGACAAAATTCACTGTGAAAGTGATTTCTGAGATGGAGGACAAATAAAGAAGCTAGGGGAAGAAACAAACAGAAGTGATGGGAAGAAACAAACAAAAGTGATGAGGTGGTTAATGTCGTAAAGGAAGGTGCCATATGTGGATGTGTTTGGTGAGTGAACAGTGCTTATATTGACTATATTATTGTGTGAAAACCAATAAAGTCTTGTACTACACATAAATTCTCACCAAAAAAATAAATAGATACATAATTTAAAATGGCTTAAATTAGTTAATCCTCCCATAGTTCGTTTACTTTGAAGCCAGGTACCCTGAGAGGGAACGGAAAGGTAAGGCTGACTATTACCACTAGCAACATTTATAAGCTTAGGAGGGCGATTTCTCTATGAATCTTCGATGTTTCTCACCAAAAGCGGAGGTTTGAGCAAAAAAAAAAAAAAAAATCCGAAATTCCTCGGGACTGGGGGGTATCGGATGTGGGAAATCGGTCGGGACGTGACGGGTTAAGTATAGTATAAGTTAGTATAAGCTAGTATTGTAAATGTAATCTTAAGTTTTGGTATTGTTGTAAATATAGTCTGTACAGTTCAGTTTTAGCCGTTAAGACCTATATTTAAGTTTAGTCTTAGTTGATATTCATAATGTGAGTATGATTCTAATACTGATAGGACTAAGTCGAGAACTGGTACGAATGGGATTAACTTTTATACATATGGACCAGCTATTTTCAACGAAGGCGTATAACCATGGAAATTTTAGGAGAAATCAACAATCTTGAATGTGTTTCTTCATACTCTGATCTAGGGATTTAAATGAGTGTTAATAGTGCACCTCCTCTTTTGGACTATGTAGTGATGAACTGGAAGCTGTCTGAGTTATGATTGTTGATGATAGTCATTTGTGAAGCGCGAAATTTATGTTACTGGCATCGTGTTGTCAGTCATTGTAAACCCATAAACCGGCATGGAGATAGATTGTTCGAATTCCCAATTGTTTTGGTTTCGTTATGAATAATGTTCCTGTACACCTAGTACAAAAATTTTAAGTATCATGTCATTTCTCTGCGTATGCTGAGTGCAAACATATTTTTCGTATTCTTTGGAAATCTTAGAAGAGACATTAATACTGCAAGGAAATCAGTTAAAATATTAGCCAATTTCCAATACTGTGATAGTTGAGTATATAAAGCATAGAGCAGAGCCAAACTGCCAGATTACTGCTCCTTTCCCTATCGTTCACAGGTTAGTGCCAAACTCTCCCCCCCCCCCATTCTTACTCGTGTAATGTACAATAAGTCATCATATACGTTAGTGAGCTGAATTGGTGATATTTCCCCTGATCCCTCTTATATTGAATAATGAGATTGTTGCTCCTCTCCCTATTGTTCACAGGTCGAGCGTTCTGGCTACTGCCTAGCGTCTGTTCACACTAAATTCCCCCTTTTTCGTAGTTCATGTAATCCAAGTGTATATTGGCTGTTCCATTTGAAAACTGTATCTAGTTTGCATATAATTTTTAAGTTATAATACATATTTAGTCCTAAGAGAATAATCTTTGGTTGTAATTTTAGGTTTCTTCTCGAAGTGTCGGTCAGAGACCACGGGATCAATATATCCATGTGTATTAGTATCATTTGAACATTAATTTAGTTCGTGAAGATTCATGTTCCTGGAGATATAGATCCTGATTATACTTGTCTGCTTTGTTCATTCACAGTTCAAAGAGTAATCTGTCTTTCAGTTTTTAATACTTAGTAATTCTTAGGTTAAGTCAGTTCGAGTTTAAGTTTTGCCCTTCTCTAAGGAGTCGTACAGACGAGATTGAGTGGCCCGCAAAGGGTACTAATATCTACCTGCTCACGCACTGTCAATGAGATCACGCTACCCCATTTGTCAAATAAGATCACGCTACCCCATTTGTCAAATAAGATCACGCTACCCCATTTGTCAAATAAGATCACGCTACCCCATTTGTCAAATAAGACCACCCTACCCCAATTCCCATCTTTACACTGGCGACAAAAATTCCCACCGTTACACTGGTGGCAGCAGTGGGATAAGATAATGTTGTGGGATGAGATATTGTTGTGGGATAGATATTGTTACAGTGAATGTATGAATCGAGATAGAATCCCTCAACAACAATACACTGGAGGCCCACTTAATCTCGTGATATTTCTAGAAATTAATGATCTTTAAAGCTCCTAGAGGACAAGCTAAATTATTCTTCACCGATAACAGAATGGATATCGACATGGTAACACAACTTATGTATTTTGTGGTTTGGTCTAATGAAATTAGGAGTAAGGTGGAAGATAAGTTGTTGACGGAAATTAGGGGTCACATTTCAAGGAGAACAGAGTGAGACAGTATAGAAATAAGAGTTAACTCCCTCTATTACCACCATGAGCTGGCGAGATAGTATGAAATTTCAAATTAAAGAGGAGGAGAAACTTTCACCTCGATTTACTCAGTTAGTGAACGAATTAGACGAGTTAGAAGCTCAACAGTCCCCCACGTGTCCATCCTATCCTCTATCTTCTAACCCTCATCCAACAATGAGAGCAAAAGGGAGCCTAACAAAGCCTCGCGATATTCCGATTCTGGAACTCCACCAGTTACAGGATATCAATGCAGCAGCACGTCTGGAAATGTTTTTTGAATTAGTTGAACCCCTGTGAGACACGATATTCAGCGACGGATAAAGAGGGCCTAGCTGTAGTCCTTGCACGTCAAAACTTCCATCGTTATCTAAGGGGTACCCGTTTTACCGTAGTTACTGATCACCAACCTCTCACTAGTATATTCAAGCGGAAGACTAAATCACCTGGAATGAATCGATGGATCCTAGAAATGTGAGAATATAATTATGACATCCAGTATCCCATGGGTAAGAACAATTTTGTAGCAGATCAGCTGTCACACCCAGTTCGAGTAGTAGTCCGTCCACCTGAAGCCACCTGGCTCAGGTTAGATCGAGAACAAATGAGGGCCCGTCAGAGAGAAGAACATGCGTGGGGAGAACTAGTGCAGTATCTCGAAGGTGGTAGAGTTGCCGCCAAAAGACTACCAAAAGTCACCTTAGATCAGTTTGCCTTAATAGACGAAGTGTTATATTATGTTCGGGAGAAGGCAGACAGCAGACTTCATTACAGCCTCGTAGTCCCTTGTGCCTTAGTTGTACAGGCCCTTCACCATGCATATCTAGGACAAAAGAAAACTTTCAAAAACTTTGAGGAACTATATTACTGGCAAAATCTTAAGGTTGGGATGTGCGAATATGTCAAAAAATGTGTAACTCGTCAGAGATTCAAACGGGACACTGAACTGCAGCAGCAGTGGAAGGAATTGCCTCCAGTGAATACGCCGCTGGAGAGGATTGGGTTAGGTCTTACTGATATGGTTGCTGGAGTCCAGGGTTACCGTTATGTTCTTACAGCAGTGCACCATTATAGCCGATTCTTTAGGTTCTTCCCCCTCATAACAAAACAATCCACACAAATCACAGACAAACTCGGGCAGTATGTGGCAGACTATGGAACACCTCGCAGTATCCTCCTGGACAATGGAGGCAAGTTTACCAGCAGAGACTTTCAGCAGTTCTGCCAGCGACACCAAATCACCCTCTACTACACCACCCCCTATCATCCCCAAGGGAATGGAGTCACTGAGCGGATGCATCGGACCCTGAAGACGGTTCTTGCCGCCTTATGTCAGGGCCACCCTCTTCGCTGGTCCCAACTGCTCCAGCCATGTCAGATCAAGATGTCCATACATCCACGGGATAGCAACCCTATTTCGCCTTCTTCTTTCGTCACCCACCTAGGATGGTCGGTGCACCCTTACCCTCCGTCGACGATGAGGAAGACGAGATGGCTGTTGCCCATGATCTCATCTGGGAAATGCACCGGAAGATGATGTGTCGGTATAGAGACGTGGCTAACCGAAAACGAAAGAATCAAGCTGTTGGAGTTGGAACCCTTGTGTGGATTAAGAAGGAAACCGTGGCACCCAGTACGTGTCGAAAACTTAATGTGAAATGGGATGGTCCGTATCGTGTAGTGAACGTGTTGATGGACGGAAGTGTGTACGTGGTAGAAAATTTGTTCATGGGGAAAAAGATACAAAGAGCAGCATGACAAGTGAAGCCCTATTACGGAGGAGAAGAGTGGCTCTTAGAACCCCTGGAAGAAGCTTTTGAACCTGATCCGATGGATGAACATTTAACGCCCTGTGAAAGATGCCCTCCTCGGAGGCTTATTGAAAAATTTTGAGTGTTTGAAGCTGGTTATGACAGTATTAAGTTAAGAGATGGATTAGGAAATGCGTGCAGGTCAGACTGTCTGACTATTAACTGTGACAGTTTAAAGTTCAAGAGAAGTTTCATCTGTCTAGAGTTCAAAGACTTTAATCTTGTGTCTAGAGTTCATCGGAGTTTGAGTTATGGGCGCACCCCAGTTCAGTGGAAATATTAGGTTGCCTTAATTCGAGGGAAAACCTAGGAACCCTCAAGTTACAGTCAACATGGTCTACGGTGAAACAGTGATTTCAGGACCTGACAGGCACTCGTCAGTTACTAGATGGAGAGCTGAAAGCATAAGAATGAATGAATGGGACAATCCTGGCAGCGAAAGTAGGGGTTAGTCCAGGTGAGACGACCATGTTGCCACCCAGGCAGGAGGTTGGCTGGGGCACATCTCTCCACTGAATTTCGAGAGTTTATCGTGACAGAGAAGCGACCCCCTGGAGTACGTGATTTTACTTATGGACTGATAGGTGCTACTTATTGGAGGAAGAGTCAAGGAAATCTTACCTCATTCTAGAGTTCCAAAAGATAAAAGAGAGAAGTTCATAGTGAGGTTCACAGTCAAATTTGGTAAGTCTGTCGCATCCGCACACACGTCTCTAGGAAATGTAGATGAACGAATCGAATGTTGACTTCCGATGTTATTTTTTATATTTTTTCCGGAGGAAGGACCCGTGTAGTGCCATAATTTTAAGCATGGTGTAAGCTAGTATAAGCTAGTGTTGTAAATGTAATCTTAAGATTAGGTATTATTGTAAATATAGTCTGTACAGTTCAGTTTTAGCCATTAAGTCCTATATTTAAATTTAGTCTTAGTTGATATTCATAATGTGAGTATGATTTTAATATTGATAAGACTGACTCGAGAACTGGTACGAATGTGACTAACTTCTATACATATGGACCAGCCATTTTCAACGAAAGCATGTAACCGCGGAAGTTTTAGGAGGAATCAGCAATCTCGAGTGTCTTTCTTCATACTCTGATCTAGAGATTTACATGACGATGTTAATAGTGCTTCTCTTTGGACTATGTAGTGGTGAAGTGGGAGTTGTCTGAGTTATGATTGTTGATGATAGTAGTCATTTGTGAAGCGAGAAATTTATGTTATTGGCGTCATGTTGCCAGTCATTGTAAACCCATAAACCGGCATGGGAATAGATTACTCGAATTCACACTTGTTTTGGCTTCATTATGAATAAAGTTCTTGTACGCCTATTACAAAAATTTTAAACATTGTAAGTCATTTTTCTATGTATGTCGAGTGCAAACATATTTTTCCTATTCTATGAAAATCTTAGAAGAGGCATTAAAATGGCAAGCCAATTCCCGATACTGTGATAGTCGAGTATATAAGGCATGGAGCAGAGCCAAACCGCCAGATTGCTACTCCTCTCCCTGTCGTTCACAGGTTAGTGTCAAACTTCCCCCCCCCCTCTTTCTTACTCATGTAATGTAAGTCCTCGAATACGTTAGTGAGTTAGATTGGTTATATTTTCCCTGATCACTCTTGTAATGAATAATGAGATTGCTGCTGCTCTCCCTATTGTTCACAGGTCAAGTGTTCTAGCCCGTGTATGGAGTACAACTCTCATGTGTGGGGAGGCTCCCCACATGCAGTTCTTCTCAATAGGGTGGAGTCAAAGGCTTTTCGTCTCATTAACTCTCCTCCTCTTACTGATTCCCTTCAACCTTTGTCTCTTCGCCGCACTGTTGCTTCTTTATCTCTCTTCCATCGCTACTTCAATGGTTACTGTTCCTCTGAACTGTCTGCTTGCATCCCCCCACCTCTACGATGGGCACGTAGTACGCGTCTAGCAACAAACTCTCATCCCTGTTCTGTCCAACTCTCTAATGCAAGAGTTAACCGTTACTCCCAGTCCTTCATTTATGCAACCGGTCAACTCTGGAACTGTCTCCCTCTGTCTGTATTCCCTACTTCCTATATCTCCAATCTTTCAAACGCAGTGTGTCCAGGCATCTCGAAATGAATGGATCTTGAATTTGGCTCTCTTTTGTATTGTTTTTACTTTTTCTTGGAAGGAACAGTATGCAGGCCTGTGGCCTTTGGTTCCTTCTTCCTTGCATAAAAAAAAAAAAAAAAGCTACTGCGTAACGTCTGTTCACACTAAATTCCCCCCTTTTCTTTTCGAGTTATAGTACATATTTAGTCTTAAGAGAATAATCTTTGGTGGTAATTTTAGGTTTCTTCCCGAAGAGTCGGTCAGAGACCACAAAGATTAATATATCCATGTGCATCAATATCGTTTGAATATTAATTTACCTTATGAAGATTCATATTCTGGAGATATAGGTCCTGATTATACTCGTCTACTTCGTTCATTCCCAATTCGATGAGCTATCTGTCTTTCAGTTCTTAATACTTAGTGAATCTTAGGTTAAGTCATTTCGAGTCATTAAGAGATACAAGCTAGGGCAGTGAATGTTGGAGCCGCCCTAGTGAGAGAGGGCAGTGTTTGTGTCAGGGTAAGTCTGCACATACTCAGATGAACCAGGATCAGAGCTTCGAATTGATGAGCACATGTATGCTGGTTTGTGGGTCTGTTTGGTGAGCGAGTCTGAACTACGAGTGGAATGTCTGTTCGAGTGTTTGATGCATCGTCCAAACTCGAAGAGGGACGCTCCACCTCTCACCAGAATTTACCTACCATTCTTGATAGCAACCAGACTCTACCCCGCTTTCGAATTAATGTGGGTGGTGGTACTTCTGGAGCCTGGCCTGAGACTGGAGGATCAGTGAGGTGCCCTGTGTTCCTTGGTGTATGGCGACCTAACTCTTCGACATACAGAGACTGGTCAGACGTGTCGCAAATTGTGGCAATTGTTCCTGTGATACTGATGGGATCTCTGTCTGGCAGCTCATGTGCTGAGCCTAGTTGGTCCTGACCTGCGTGGCTGGTTTTTCAGTTTCTACTTTACGTGTACCTGTCTGGTTGTTGTGGCTGCTGCTCTGCTCCATTGTTCTACATCAGGCCGAGGAGGTGAGCAGAGCGTGACGGATTCAGTCTTTGATGTCCATCCTGCCTGTTTGGTTGCAAGAGGGCTTAAACCGTCCCTACTCTACGGAATTGATAAATTTATACTTCGTTTATGTGGGCTTTGAATGTGTGTTCCAGTCACCGCCTCAACCACAGTTTCCATTAAACCGTGTGAATGTCTGCGTGAAAGAAGCGTGATAACAGGGATAAGTACATATGTTTTATATATATATATTGGTAATACAATGTAAAATTTATTATTGTCTTGTATTATCTTTGATGGTTAGTCAAGTCAGATGGGCATAAATATATATATAGGTCACTTTCCAATCACGACCCGAAAAGTGCTGAACCTACTGTAACTAAGCACTTTTCACTTACAGTTTGGAAACTTCCTGTACTGTTGTTTGCAGATCATACTGGGTAGTTGAGTGAAGACGAAGGGGAGCTGCAAGACTTGGTAGATGAGTTTGTGAGAGTGTGTAAGAAACGGAATCAAAAGGTGAATGTAGGGAAGAGTAAAGTGATGGTCTTCGAGAGAAGTGAAGTGAATGTATATTGAGATTGGACGGGGAGGATATGGAGAATGTGAGTGCATTTGAGTACTTTTGTAGTGTGATGAGTAAGGCTGGAAGTTTGGAGGGCGAAGTGCTTGAAAGGGTGCAGCAGGGAAGAAAGGTTTCTGGTTCCTTGAGAGCAGTGATAAGTGAGCATGGAAGTGAAAAAGCTGCTACATGACAGCATTGTGATGCCAACTTAAACATATGGAAGTGAAGTTTGGACCCTGTTGGAGGAACAGAAGTCAAGAGTGAGAGCAGTGGAAATGAGTAATCTGAGAGGAGCATGTGGAGTCACATGGAAAGACAGACTGACAAATGAGGAAGTGAAGGAGCATTGTGGTTTGGATGTGGATGTGATAGGAAGCGTTAGGAGAAACATATTAAGGTGGTTTGGGCATGTGGAGAGGATGGATAGTGAGAGAGAGACGAGGAGAGTGTATGTGAGTGAGGTGGAGGGAGGCAGAGGGAGGGGGAGGCCGAGGATGAGATGGAGGGATGGAGTGGAGAGGTATATGAGAGAGGGGGTGTAAGCTGGGAGCAGGGCAGTGAAATGGCTGGGGACAGAGCGACATGGAGGCGATTTGTTTGTGGCCATCCCGTACGGGATTGAGGCATTGGGCAATAGATAGATAGATAGTTTTGCCATCCTCTATGGAGTGGTACAGACGAGATTGAGTGGCCCACAAAGGGTACTAATATCTACCTGCTCACGCACTGTCAGTAAGATCACGCTACCCCATTTCTCAAATAAGATCATGCTACCCCCATTTGTCAAATAAGATCACGCTACCCCATTTCTCATATAAGATCATGCTACCCCCATTTGTCAAATAAGATCACGCTACCCCATTTCTCAAATAAGATCATGCTACCCCAATTCCCATCTTTACACTGGCGACAAAATTCCCATCATTACACAATGACCCCTCCCAAAATCGGCAGGTTTTCGAAAAAAAAAAAAATATTTTTTTGCTCAAACCTCTGCTTTTCATGAGAAATATTGGAAAATACCCCTCCAAAAAGGGCTTACCTGAGCTTATAAGAATGCTATACAGGTGTCCCTTTGAACACCTGATACTGTCTTCTCTGGGTGTGCACTGCTGCTGTCACATTTCATTTGGTACAAATTAATATGTAATACAAGAATATATTGGTTTTCAAACAATAATATAGGCGAAATATGCATTGATTCACTCACCGAACACATCAACATATCACACATTCCTTGGTGGCGTTACTTCCTCATCATTTCTGCTTGATTCTTCCTCTGGTGCTACATAATCTTTGTCCACAACATCATCATCGATTGGGGAATTACTCCTTCCTGTGACGGCATCAAGGGCGGTTTGATTTCGTCATCAGAGAGACTGCGGTATGACATGTCTTTGCTGGCCAGGTCACTGCTAACAGGTGAGTTACTCAGACAATGGTAAGTGGGGGTCACGTGGGATCAGGCAATGTCACTGCCTGGTGGCTGGTAGAGGAAGATCTCCCACATATGCCTACCAAAAATCACCTATGAGACTTGAAAAAATTGCAAATGATGGGTCTCGCATTTGCAGAATGTACTGGTACGTCGCTGAGTCTCAGAGTGAAAAATAGTTGTGACGTACCCATACTCGACAGGACGGGACGAGTTAAACTTTTACAAGTGTCATGTATTGAAGCAATGAATTTGCAGAAGGTACTATCTCGGTATCTCATCTTTATTAGGTGCTGACGGAAAACACTTCAACACCTGTATCAAGCCTTGGTGGAATCTAAGCTTGCCCATGGTTGCGAGATGTACTCCTCCTCTATATTACTGGTGCTTAGTGTTCTCAATCCAGCGCTATTTTTCGTCTTGGTGCTGGTGCTTTTAGATCCTACCCGATTCCTAACATGTGGAGGCTGGTGTTCCTTCCTTTTTTCTACAGCACAGTTCACTAATAATTCATTGCTGGAACCGTGTGAGGCATATTCCAGACTCATTTACTGCTGTTTGTTTTCATGGCAGTCGTTTTTTTCAGTATCATGTTTCTCATCCTGGCACTCCACAGTCCTTTGGGTACAGGGTCAGTCAGATTATTGGGGATTTAAGTCTCTGCATAGCCTGTCTGTCCTGTTCAGCTACCAAGAATTTGCATCATAGTACCTTCCCAAGGTGCGGTTGTGCAGAGATTTTTAGGATACCAAATCTTCTATCTCTTCTCTGGCACTTTCTTAGCCATCAGCTATTTCTGGAACAGTCGTCCATTCACAGAGGCACCCTCCCTGTATATAAAGATGGTTCAAACTCACACACTTACTGTTTCTAATCCTCGCACTCCACGTCCCTTTGCCTACAGGGTCAGCCAGATTACGGGTGATTTTTTGGTTTCTCTGCAGTGTGTCTGCTCTGTCTGGCTCCCAAAAATCGCTCCATGGTGTCTTCCTGAGGTGCAGGTGTGCATGGATTTTGAAAGTTACAAAGTCTTCTGCCTCTTGTCTTGCTGTCCATCAGATGTTTAGGAACATTCGTCCGTTCACAAAGAAACCGTCCTTGTATATACAAATGGTTCAGAGTCAGACACTGGTGTAGGATCTGGGTGGAATTTCCCAGATTCTGTATGAGTAAGAATTCTTCTAAATTCCACTACTTTTTTTGCAGAAATGACTGCATCTAATTTTAACAGATGAGGAGGCTACTTTCATAGATTTTAATGATTCTCAATGCACACTTTCGACCAGTGAGTCTTTCATATCAGCTCATCCAGTGTCCTTGCCTTTCTCGAGTAACTTTTCCTGATAAAGAGAAGAAGCAAACTAGTCCGATTTTGTTCGGTTCATGTGCATGTAGGTGTGGAGGGCAATGATATGGCAGATACGTTAGCGAAATCTGCTTCTCGATGACCCCTAGCAACTACCAACTACCCCCTTCCTGCTACCAATATGACACCATACTTGAAGTGTGATTCATATTTATTGGAAGTACCTGTGGGATGCTGTTGTGAATAAATTAAGGGATGTTTTTCACAGGGTAGTAGTGCCGAAGGTTCTCCCCTCCACGTCTTAGCGATTGGAGGTGGCTGTTGCCTAGCTACACACTGGGCACTCATGGCCTAGTCATGAGTTCCTAATGTGTGGTGGGGTTCAACTGTATTGTGGTGATTGCTTTGTTGCCCTTACTGTCTG
>JAGKTI010024011.1:0-14553 GCA_018397915.1 Birgus latro
GTCACACCCACTGTCGTACCAACGACAGGAAATATTGTCCTTAATATATCAATACATATTACAATCGGCTTGTGAGTTAAGTGAAGTATATAATATTGTAAAAGTTACATAATTGGGATAATGTAGTCATTGTAGTTATAAAATTGTACAAATACTGTATAATAGTAATATTAAAATAATACAATGGCAAGTCTAATGTAGTCAGTTATACAATATATATATGAGAAGGACTTGCTGTATATATTTATATATAAATGAGATACAATAGTATAATTAAAGTAAGCCTATATTATGTGTAACCCATAATTCGTTATATTATATAAAACATATATGTACAGCATATACACTATTTACACAGTTTGTCTCACTTGTACAGAACAGTTCTTAAACACTGATTCAAGGTTAGCAATTCTCGCTTGCATTCTGTGCATGGCCAAAAGTAATACAACAAATATGATGGAGAAAATCACAAAGATGGTTGGAGCTGGGCTGTATACATAATATGGGTTAAACATAATCCTACTGTATTCTTCCCAAGGTTGTATTGTCTGATTTATTAGTTGCATGGCTTCATACTTGGGTGAAGTCAGCTTAATGTATGAGCTTGCATTTAAGTTCATCCTAGGCAATGGCTGGAAGTACTTGTGTCTGTGGTTGAGAATGGCATAATGGTTTTTGGTGGGCAAGGTGGATAATGTAGGTGTCAGGACTGCACAGTAATCTGGTGAGATGTATAAACCGGATGCTGATGTATGGGCTGGAGATGTATCTGGGCAGGTCACAAAAACTGATGTATTTTGAGTGAAGTAGAAGAACTGTGAATGTCCAATGCGTTGATGATGAATGAGTTTATCTGGTGCAAATGTGAAGTTGCAATGATGAGGGATGTCATGATTTTTTATGATAGCCATTGCACAAGGGACTGTCTCAGCTGGCTGATACGTGAAGATGTACACAGGACAAAGGTGAAATGCATGTAATGATGTGCGACATTTGTGTTCCATTGCTCTGTCACTAGTGAAAGCTACGGCGTCCTGTTTCTCGGAAACAATGATGACTTCTGTTTTGATGTTGATGGTGACTAATGAGTCATCTTTCTTAGAAGGAAAAGGGTATATTTGATAGACTGTGAAAAAGTCATCTGTTACGAACGGTATATGGACTACTGTTGGTGTTGTTGTCAGTGTTGCTTCCAAATATGGATAATATAACATTAAATTTCTTTCTTCAAACAAAGGTTTCAAACCATGCTTATGTATGCCTTGATTAATGATTTGCCTGAGGTTGTGAATAGGTAGTAAGTTAATAGTGATCCTTCCGTTACCTGCATTAGCAATTCCTTTCATGAAAGACTGATACTGAGCCCTGGTGTTGTCCAACTGTAGTATTATTAAGTCAATATGTTCCATGATCACTGAGAAGTGTTGGAATAGTGTATTGTTACCTTCTAGTGCATTTACTTTATCCACAATTCCTAGAGTTGATGCTTCTGCTTTCCTTAGGTTCTTTACAATCCTCAGCATTAAGGTGTTCTGAGTGTCAGCCAACTTATGTTGGTATGAGAGAACTTGTGCTCTTTTGTTAAATTTGTTATTTATTTCCTCTAGATCATTTTCTGTAGCTAGTCCAAAAATGTTCCCTAAAATTGCTTCATCAAAGTCGAACAGACTGCGTCTGTTACGTGTATTCGTGATCGTTTCCTGTCCCAAGTGTGTTACTCCCAGCTGATGGGATGTCCTGGATCATGGTGATCATTACGTGCTTAGCCTGTTCTAGCTTCCAGTCAGTTAATTTAATTAATTCAGCTACCTCCTGTGTGGAGTGATCATGTGAAGAAGGGCATGTTAATACCACTTCCAGAGTTCTGAGTGGTCCTGATATTTTCTGTAACATCATTGGTATATCTTGCAGTACGTCCAGACTGATTTCGGTACTTATTATGTCTTGTGCTACTGCCGTTGAGGCTGTTGGGGCGATCAGGCACCCCTGCCGTACTATATGTTGAGGATGCAAGTGAGGTGATCCTCTTGTATCAACAGGAACATGATCCGTGGAATTATTCGCCTCATCCTTACCTACCGAAAGAGCAACTGTATTAGATATCCGTTCTTACCTATAAAAGGAGTCTAAGTCGATTCCTAAGTCACGTAAATGCCTTGTTACGGTGAGAGCTGTATTGGTTGCACCTATGTTTGTCTGTTTGGTATGCGACCACAATTTATTCCGATATGTGTGTATTGCTTCAGGCTTATTTTCACAGTGTGTACTAGGATTTTCGGTCGTGTCCGGTGCTTTATAGTTGCAAGCTGTTTCTTGAGACCTTCTTTAAGTGATCAATATGTATTTCTTTTTCTTCGTCACTCGATAGTGACTTAATCACTGCCTTATTAGCTCTTCTCTTAATTACTCTATATGGGCCTTCAAATTTTGGTGACTGTTGTCTCTAGTGTGAATGAGGCCATAGACAGTATCACCTATGCTGATGTTTGATTCTTTTGCCTTCTTATTGAATGATTCTGTCATTTCATCCTTAGACATCATTAACTGTTTCTTTACCCTTGTGTGTATTTCTTGAAATTCACATAAGCGAAGTTTAGGATAATCGTCATAATTATATATGAGAATTTGCTCGCCTTCTAACGTTTCGTAAGGGAGACGTTTTTCAGACCCATAAATGATGAATTGAGGTGTATCTCCTATGGATTTATTAATTGCACAATTGAGTGACGCTTCAACTCTTGGGATCCAGTCATCCCAGTTTGCATAATTGTCACTGAGGATGTGCCGTAGTACATCTAATATTTTCTTATTCTGCCTTTCCACCAATCCATTGGAAGCTGGATGGTAGGCCAAGATATTAACCTTGTTAATATTGTATTGTTTACAAATTCCCTGCAAAATTTCAGAGTTAAATTCACCACCATTGTCGCTTATTAGCACCTCTGGTGTGGTGAACCTACAGATAACACTGTCAATGAACACCCGTGCGACTGTTTCTGCTGTTTTATCCTTAATTGGAACCAAGATCACATATCGTGAGAAATGATCAGTAGCAACAAATAGATATTGATTGTGATTGGTAGTTAAGGGTAATTTAAGTAAATCAACCGCGACAACATCCCGTGGTTGGTTAGGGACTGGGTATTTACCTAACGGTGCAGGTGATATCGTGTAACCTTTATGTTTCGCACATGACTCACATTTGTCTATGTGAGTATGTATGTCTTTGCGTAACGTTGGCCAGTAATATGACATCCGGGCCAGTCTGACTGTCCTGTCCTTGCCAGGATGTCCTGCATGTGGACTATCATGTACTGTCCTTAAAATGTGTGGTATCATTGTACTAGGAGTAACTAACTGCCTAATATTTTTTCTATGGTTTGTTTGTCCTGGATTTACCCTATATAAAGCATTGTTTACCATTGCGAATTGTTCAAGTGGTACCTGTAACTTGGGTAATGGCACATCATCGCCTGACTCGAGGTGATATATTACTTTGGACCATACTGGGTCCTGTCTTTGTGCTTGTGAGATTTCTTGAATTGTGGGGATCGATTCATCCTTGTTGGGGACTGATTCTCGTGGACTTATTGTAGCGACGTTGGCTAATGGGTTGCGTGATAAGGCATCTGCTGCTACTTTCACTTTGCCTTTTATGTAGTGAATATTTACATTGTAATTCTGGATTTTACATTTCCATCGTGCTCTCCTCCCAGAGAGAAGTTTTTCTTGGAACATGCCCACAAGAGGCTTGTGGTCTGTGTATCCATACACGAGGTCACGGAATTTCTGTAGAGCAAATATTACTGCTAGGGCTTCCAAGTCTGTTACACAGTAATTTTTCTCTGCTCCTTTCATTTGCCTACTGGCAAAAGCAGTGGGTTGGTATTTACCTCGTTTATCCTCTTGCATCAATACAGCTTCTAAACCTTTGAGAGAAGCAGCTGTGCAAATTATGAACGGCTTTGTGAAGTTAGGATAAGCCAAGCAAGGTGCACATGTAAGTTTATCTTTTAATTCATTAAATGCATTTTTTTGTTCCTCTCCCCACTGAAATACCGCTTGTTTTTTCAGCAGGAGAAATAATGGTTGGGCTATGTGAGAGAAGTGTGGTATAAACGCCCTATAATATCCGGCGAGCCCTAAAAATTGTCTTACTTCATCCACATTTGTGGGTTCTGGGAAATTTCTTACTGCTTTTATTTTGTCCTGAGAGGTGTGGATCCCCTTTGCATCTAGTCTGTGGCCTAAGAATTTTATTTCCTTAAAGCAAAATTTACATTTAGACAGCTTAATTTTTAAACCTGCACTGGCTAACTTGTGTAGTAGCTGATCTAACTTCTGTAGATGTTCTCCTAGTGTGGGTGTTGCAATTATGATGTCGTCCAGGTAGACAAATATACTGTCGCCTAATATTCCAGCCAATACGCTATTCATCAATCGCTGGAATGTGCCAGGAGCCGTCATCAATCCCATCGACATTCTCTTATACTGATAATGGCCACAATCAGTAGAGAAAGCAGTGTACGTGCAGGATTCTGCATCTAATCCTATCTGATAATAGCCACTTAATAAATCGATTGTAGAAAAGACTATATTTTCTGGTCCAATGTTGTGCAGGACGTCACTTAACAATGGCATGGGAAAACGGTTGGGAATGGTTACCTGATTAAGTTTGCGATAATCAACAACTGCCCTCATCTCACCGTTTTGTTTAGGTACAAACAAAAGTGGTGCGTTCCATGGGGATACTGAAGGTTCAGTGATGTCCAAACTTAACATTTCATTGACACATTGCTTTGCTAGTGCACGTTGCGAGTGAGCAATTCTGTATGCTGGTACGTAAATCGGTTTTGTCTCGTGTTTTACGTTAATATGGTGTTTGATTAGATTTGTACAACCTAAGTTTTCACCAGGTAATGCAACGGCTTGTCCATGTTTTTCCAGGATGTCTAGTAAATCGTTTGTCACGTCAGAATTATCTGAGCAAACCAAATGCTCCTTTATGCACGCTCTGTCTGTCGAGTTTACTCTACTGGATGTTCCCCCTACTGTCACTTCCCTTATAGGGGCTGGGCATATCTCTAACCTACCAATACATGTTCCTTTCTTGATCCTCACATCTCCATTCATGGTGTTAGCTAAAATGACATTAGTTTCACCATTTTTATTCATCCAACACAGAGCACTCAAAATTAAAAGGCCATTTATTCTAACCGTCTCATCTAATGCAACGACATTACAATTTCTAAGCTGACTTTTGAACGTGATTTTCGTGAATGATTTTGGCGGTAGAATTACATCATAATTAATGCTTGCTGGGTAAATAAGCGAGTCACGATTGGTCTGTGGTTGTGTGAGCGAGTCCTCGTGTCCATTTTCTTTGAGTCGTTGTACGTCGGACTCATCTATTTTGGTTTTGTGTGTAATCGTTCTTGTGACGCTAGTTTTCCTATAGCTGCTGGTTGTATTATCAGGAGATGAAATTTCCTCAATGAATTCGCTGTCATAATGAATTCCATTAAAATGTGGCATCAGTATTATATGTTCTTTTCTCATCGTGTTTAATCCAACTAAACCACTTCCTCTGATTGATAATTTTTCTACTACATAAAAGGTGGTAGTGAATGATTTTGTGGTCTCTGTGAACTTCATGTTTAACTCAGTCATACCAATAACTGGTATTTCTTTACCATCCACTGTGTGTAAATGTAAGTCTGAGTTTTCCAGAAATGTCACTTTTCTTCTCTTTCTAAAAATTCTTTCTAACTCATCTTGCGTTATTAAGTTCACTGGTGAACCTGAATCCAAAAATAATGAAATCTCTTCCTCCTCACATACAGCAGAGACCAAAATGCTTTCATTTCCAAAGAGACTTCCTATGTTGACTGTTTGTTTATTTGGATGTTTTATGTGTCGTCGTCTTTTGTGCTGGTACGACCTTCCCCCGACCTATGGACGGACATCAATCTTTCTACTGTTTTACATTCTGACGTCCAGTGACCTACACACCTATGGTGTCTGCAATATGCTTCGAACCCTTTTGCTTTTTCCCTATCCTCCTTTGTTCTGATATAACATTCAGCTTTTGTGTGCCTAGGTTTTGCACAATAGTAACAGAGTGTGTTACTTGAGCTGAACCTACGAGGTGATCTTCCATTTGTGTGTCTTTGTGTTGATCGATGTCTACTGCGACTCCTGTCAAACTTCTGTACCGCCCTGTTGCCTGGTGTGCGGGAGCGAGTCCTTGAGCTAACCTGACTGTGTGTTTGTTTCTGAACTGGACGTGATTGTCTGTGGTCCTTGGCAGGACTTGAATTATTTATCCCTGCTACTATTTCTGGTACTTTGATTCCTGGTTTGGTGGGCTGTGATGTGTCAGTGACACCAGCTTTACTGCAGTTTAATTCCACTTCATAAATGAAATCAAGTAAGCACATTCCTGGATTATATGGGATGGTTTTAGCTATTTTCAGCACCGTCAGAAAACTGACATAGGGCTAATATATAGCCAATGATGTCGGTGACATGCACTGGTGACATCTCACCATCCTGTGTGACCCAGTTTGAGTTTTCTAGGCTAGCTAACAAGGTTTTCTTAATAGTGGAAATATCTGATGTTATATCTCCTAGATCTGAGCCTGAGTGTGTTTGCCTAAGGAAGTCTACAATTTTGTGTAATTCTGGGGTTATACCACCAAGAAAATCCTTGCCTCCCGAGAATTTCCTGAGAAATTCTGTCTTAAATTCCTCGAATTTTGTGGCTCTTATCAACTTATCAGAACATAATAAATTGCTGGCAGGGCATCGTTCTTGGTTTATTCTAACTGAAAAAACAGCTATTTTCCCTTTTTCGTCCGTAATGTGTCGCCTAATGCAATGCTGTTGACAGTGTTCAATGAGGGTGTTCACGTCTATTTTGTCTTTTTCTGTACCAGAGAATTTTGGTAGTTCACTCTCTTCACGACAGATGTACACTGGAAAGGGATTATTACTGGAATTCTGTGGAGAAAGCATTGCACTCGTGCTTGCTGTTTTTGTGTTATCCATCTTTACAATTTTTGTTTTGCAGTCTTCATTTACTGGCAGTTTATATGTTTTTCCTGACCTTAATACTCTATGGTCTATGTTATAGTAGACGTGAGAAAAATTTGTATAATGTTCACTCTCTACATTCTAACCAAGTGTCATGATCATTTACTTCAACATATGTTGAGTCTGTTTGTTCTTTATCTAGCTTATGTTTTGTTTCCTGAGTTTGGTTTTCTGCTGGTTCCTCTGTATTTGATGATGTTTCGATATTTATATTATGTTGATCGTCTTCTGGTGTTTGTGTAAGAGATACAGTTGATCCTTCGGGCACTAATGATGTTACTCTACTCAGCATAATGGGACCACTTACTACTTTATATGTTACCCATCTCACATATGTCAGTGTAAATTGTGTAATTGTCTCTTACTGTTTAGTTTGTGATTTTTATAATGATGAATAGATGCTGGGGTCATTAACTATGTGTTAGTATTTTATGGATAGTTGTGTAATTGGTGAATTGTTAACTAATACAACCTTGGTTAGAATAAATTAACTCACTAGAACAGTTGTGGAGATACAGCCGTGGTATGACGAAAGAGGTGTTGTTGTTGAAGGTCAACACGTCAGCATCGTTGTTATCACTGAGGTAGGCAGATACTCGCTCTAGACATCTCACACTTCCTGTTGAGGTGGGTCCTTGTTATGATGCGTCAGCGCTCGATGTAGCCCCTGGAGTAGGCAGACAGACTGGCAGAAAGGCAGACAGGCAAGTGCGGCAGGCCGTTGTTTTCAAGCACTTGGGCTGACTGGCGTGTTATGATGATCTTGCAGTGTGTGGGCCCGTGCTTTGCTATGGTAGTTGTGGTGGAGATGGTGGTGGGGGTTGTGGTGGAGAAGGTGGGGATCGTGGTGGAAGGTAGTGGAGGTCATGATGGAGGGTGGTGGTGGTATGGGAGAGTCAGCAGTGTCTTAGCTTATCATGCTGGGTCAGACTGTTAGCGCCATTCCTCCCTCATCACTCTTCTTTATTGTTGTTCGTATTTTCTCACCTCTTCGTTTGCTTCTTATTTTGTAGTGCTTGATTTTCCTTAGTCGTTGTGATTAACTTGTAGGCTTGTGGCGTTGTTGATAGACGTAAGCTATTGTTTCTCGTAAATCGTGGAGTTGAGGTGGTTAGGACGAGACGTTAATCGGCTTTATTTACCGCTGCTAAGTGGTCGTAGTGGGTACGTTGTTACCGCTGCCACCAATCTCGGTAGCGTGGTTGGAGGTACTTGTTGGGAAGTCGATGATGGGTTATTTAATACAACCAGAATAAAGTCGTGAGACGTATTATCAACCAAGGCGAGTTACAGGACTCTTGGGTTACTGAGTTTTATTGTAGATTTGTCTTGATAGCGATTTACAATGATCTTAGCGTGACGGCCAGTCTCCCTTTTCTCCTTACTCTACCCTAATTGTGCTCTCGTGCATTCTCTATCCCCTTCTCTCTCCCTTTCTCATGTGAAGGGCTTCTCTCTGCCATTATATACAGGTGGGAAAGGATGTTTAGGTAAGGTAGTAGTGTCTAATCGATCTCCTGTGGGCTTCCACGTGTTTGAATACATCATGAGTTTCTTGCTTGTTTAGACTACGAGGATATTTTGAGAAACATCATATGTTAGGATTCTTGATAGTCTGGGACAACAGACTGTGTACAGATATCATGTGAAATCAGACACTACATCCTGTACTTTGTGTTATGAGATATATACTAATGCCTATATAATATCTACAATGACAATTATTAGGTGGATGTGCAGTGCGTCCCTGCGTGCAAAGCCTGGGGGGGCTGGGTTTACGATGGAAGAGTTGAGAGGTAGGATGAGACTGGAGTGTATTGGTGTTGTGATGAGGAGAAGTAGGCTGAAGTGGTTTGGACATGTAGAGAGGATGGGGGATGATAATTGGGTACAGAGGGTGAGAAGTGTTAATATTGGGGGAGGGATAGACTGAGAAAGACATGGGACGAGGTCATTAAGTGTGACTTAAGGGTTAAGGGACTGAACAGGGAGGCTGCCAAAGATTGAGCAGCACGGAGAGCCGCCATTAGGTGACCAAGGCCGACTCATGCAAGCATTTTGGAGCCTTCAAAAACGAAAACATAGGGTTGTGAGAGGTAGACCAAAAAATACCTGGGATGAGGTCTGAATAGGGATAAGGGACTGAATAGGGAGGCTGCCAGAGATCAAGCAGCATGGAGAGCTGTCATTAGGTGACCAAGGCTGACACATGTAAGCATGTTGGAACCTTCAAAAACTAAACAAAACGAGTAGCCTAGCCCTGGGATCCCGCTTACCTGATGGGGCAGTAAAGGATTGGATGATGGATGGATGTATTCTGTTTTTGACTTGTGTTTGTTGGCTAATAATCCTAAGTTAAGAGAGGCATGGATTGATGGACAGGGAAACAGGGTTTGAAGGACATATTTCAAAGAGATGATGTGTCAGAGGTATGATGCGTCAGGGCTATGCTGTATGTGTGAAGCAGGTGCAGTAAAGTAGTAGGTAAACTTTTATCCTTGGCTGTACAGTACTTCTTTGAATTGCAGGTAATTTATTAATTCTTTTAACAGGTGATGACAGCTGACCGGCGAGAGTATTCCAACAAGGTGATGAATGGACCACCACCTTCATCTTCAGGACCAGGATACGATGATATGGAGTAAGATTATTTACAGTTGGGGACAGTAATATTGTTCGTATTTTTAGTTTAATAATTATGATCTTTTTAGTTGAATAATTATGAAACTTTATTCAGTATTCTGAAAAGTTACTTGAATTCCAGAGATGGCATCACATTTTTTAAAGTTGTTGCCTACTGTGGTGTTGTTATTTATAGTATGAAGTGACTCATCATTTGAATGCAGTTGTTTGAGACTGTAAGCATTGGCTTTCAAAACCCAGTACAGTATGTTTTACATAAAAGTGAATCGATATTACTGTCTGGAGTCGTTCATCAAGGTGCCGTAATGTTTAATGTTTGGAAATAAAACTTGAATGTTTTTACTGTACCTGACAAAAGGTGTTTATACAAACTGTTTTATGGTTTTATTGTAAAAAGTTAATTACAGTAGATTGCAGTTGCAGTTGTTATGGCTTAGCCGCAGCCATGCCTGGCCCAATAGGTTGCAGTAAAATATTTTACCTCAAATAAGGAAAAGTAGAGAGTTAATGATGTCTTCATTTTAGATGAAGTTCAATAATCCTTTCAGCATAATGATGATGTTCTACCGTAGATTCTTGCTGCCACCAGACATATTTAATTCATGTTAGAAAGATTTTGTAAACTAGAATGCCTAGATACAATCTTCATCAGCCCTTCAGTACAGGGGGACACTCCTGAGCATAAATCCAGTTGTTTGACAGCATCAGGAAATAAAAATAATTAAATAATTATATTGAAGAGGTTAAGAACATACAAAATATATTTTTAAATTGTTCTTTTCCAAATTCCTCGGATTTGGTGGAAACCTCATTGGTTAATGATGCATAATGTTTAAGTTCATGGCCTGTTTTGAAAGGACTGTTATAGAAATGTTTTGCTAACCTTTTGAGTCTGAGGACACACTTCTTAATTACTGATACCTGTTTTGTTCTCCGGAGATCAAACTGAAGGAGTAAGACTTTGGCGTCATTAAATTCTTCACTGACAGGATTTTAGAAGTAGAATAGCATTATGTTAGCTAGAATAAACATGTCATTGGATTCAGGGGGTTAAGTCTGTAAATTCCTCAGATTTGGTGGAAACCCGTATGGTGAATCATACTACCCAGGTGAAGGACAGTTTTACGGGACTGGGGGTGGTTTTGATAACCCTCCGTGGGCTGGAGGAGTTCCACCACCATCAGTTGATCAGACCAATTGGGGTGAGGGTCCACAACCAGTTCCCCCTCCTGCAGTAACCCCAGTGTCAAGTGCACCAGGCTACTTTGAGGATGATTCCATGAGTGGTCCTCCTGCATCATCAGAACCAGACGAAGACAGGCACAGGTAACACTTTAAGGCTGCTGCATCTCTCTTGTACAAAAGTAGCAACCTGCATTATACTTCTCAAGCATATTTGCATACACAGCCATCCAAGACCTCCAGCCAGACAGCTTCATGAATCCCCTTTAGACATTCATCCCACATCTATAGCCCTTCTTAGTGAGATACAAGTACCTAGTCAGACTGTGATGTGGCCATCACCCATTGCTTCATTACCAGCACAAAATATAACCTACAGACAATTCACCGTGTCCTCTCTAATGCAATCCCTGCACACCACAAGACATGCTTCAGACAGGTGCTTAGCTGATTCTCTGATATGAATTTGTTGAACTCTGTATGCATGGTTGACAGAGGTCATGGGCTGGAGGAGTGTGTGTGTTGACCCACTATGATCCAAATGAAAAAGATGGCCTGAGGTTTTTCTGTTATCTAACACTGCCAGTGGCATAGAATAGTCTCCCACTGCATACATGATTTGAACTACAGTAGCCTATACTGGGACCTTCCCACATAACAGGACTTAGCCCTTGAAAAGTGTAATATAAAATTGGTTGTTATTGCCGTATGGTTAATATTATATGCAGTATTATGTAATTTTGTATTAGTAAAATTAAACTGCATTGCAAGTAATGTGTGTTTTTTATCATTTGCCATATTAATGTAATTTCTTGTATAATTTTCTTTTAGTTTGGTAGACATTGTGCTGTTTTCAGAACAACTTTTATTGAAGAATAAGAAACCAAAGATAACTGTTATTTGAGTCAAAATCTTGTAAGTCTCTGTGCTTTCAAGCACATTAAAAATAATACCTAGCTAGGTCATGTGATTGTAGAAATATGATAGTCGGTATTCAAAGTTTTAGTACAGTACAGGCCATTTTCAGTTCCTGGAAAAATTGCATGTGTGTGTAGTGATCCACATATTTAATCTTCTATTGCATATATATATATATATATATATATATATATATATATATATGTGTATGTTCATATTGATTTTAACCCTTTCACTCTCCCAATATATTTTATATACTATTATTGCTGTCACCAGACTATTTTATTCAACTCTGGAGAGACTTGTAATTAGAGGAGTTCGTTATAGCTAACCCCGTCACTACTCTAAGTTTGTCCTAAGTTGAACAAAGTCATCTGGAGGTAGCAGGAATAAATTGCAAAAAGATGTCACTATACTGATGGGTTTTAACATGAATCATCCACTGTCTAGCTCCTCTCAACAAAAGCATCACCATCGTAGTCAATAAGCTTAAAATTTCTTCCTCAACAGGTCTCGGCGTCACAGATCAAGAAGTCGCTCCCCTTCACGACACTCCCGGCACTCAAGTAGCAGACATGCTCGGTCTCGATCACGCTCACCCTCCCACAGACACAAGCGCAAGAAGTCCAAAAGAGAGCGTGATGCTGACTGAATTTGTTCAGTACAAACACTCAGTCACTGTATTAAACCCCACGATTCTAGTGATGTATTCTATTGGTGTATTCTTGCTGTTTCCAGGCATTTTTTTCAGCTCAATTTAGATTTTTCAAATTAGACAGGGTAGATACAGCGTTCGTTAATTATTCACAAGAAATCCCTAAAGTGAAGAAAATCATTTATAGGTAGCAGGAATAAACCCAAGTAACACTTCCCCAGGGTGAAGGGGTTAATGCCACATACATGGTACAAGCTTTGTTTGGCATACATCCTGATGCATTTCACTACAGTCATATTATTTCACTCACTATACCACCAGTTTTATTGAAATATCAAAGGACAATTAGTGAAATGTTAATTAAGGTTTGTTACAAATTCCATAGTTTTGAAAAGTCTGTAAGACTGAATAAAATTGTCTAAGTGGCAAGAATAAAATAAAATTGAACTTTGGCTGAAGGGGTTAATAGTGTACAGTACATGAATATGTATTGCAGAGAGTTTATAGATCCAACAAGTTTACCATCGTAACACTTTCCATTCCTTGGATGCCCGATTGTGTTCAAAATGGTTTTGTGTGACTGTTCCTCGGACTCTTGTGTCCAGGTGAAAAGTATTTATTATAAATCTGCTTGTGCGTCAGTTGCAGTGAAAATCTGTATGATGATGGCATTTCACAACTCAAGCCATCTGCCAGCCAGTAGGGGAACAGGAAAGTGTTTATGGTATCAATTAAGCTTATGTATTACAGTACTGTATTTTTATTGTACGAGTACTTGTACAATATTGTATACCACAGGAAGTTCTCATGTATTTCTATTTCTAATGCTGTCCAGAATAAATTGCCAAAAGATTCGCTGGTAACTTCCCACTACTAACTGTAATACAGTATTTTCATTGTACTAGTACTTGTATAATGTTCTGTAGCACAGGAAGTCCTCACGTATTTCTTTTTCTAATGCTGTCCAGAATAAATTACCAAAAGATTCGCTGGTAACTTCCCACTACTAACTGTAAAACCAGTTTGCTAGTTTTAAACCAGTTATAGTATCAGTTGTATGGAAGAAGTTGTAGCATTTTTGGAACACATCCCTTGCATTATTAGGACTACCTGTACTGTAATATTTAATTGGTGTAGATAATGCACACTTTGGTTATTGGCTTATATGAATAAATATTTCACCACTAATTATTTAAAAAACCTATTCAAATAAGAACTGAATATATTAAGAGCAAGAAGCATGTAAGAGACTAGTGAAGAGGAAAAAGGAGGTAAATGATGATCCAGGAAGAAAAATGAATGCAAACTAATCTGAAAATAGGAAGTTATTCTGGAAAGAGGTGCGGCAATGTAGAAATGAAAGCGGAAAGAAATGTGATGGTGTTAAGGATGTAGATGGTAGATTATTAACCCAAGGGGATGAAGTAAGCACCAGATGGAAAGAATATTTTGAAAGCCTGATGAATGAGAACAGAGAGAGCAGAGCGGCTGTAAACATGATTGGTTTTAGGGGTGTGCAGAGAAGGAATGCAGCTCCCAGGAGACATGACACTTGCACAGGTGAAAAGTGCTGTGAAGCGGTTGAAAAATTTTGAAAGCTGCTGGGGTTGATGAGGTGTATGCAGAGACGATTAAATGTAGTGGAATGAAGTACTTGTTGGAGATATGTAAGAAGGCATGGATGAGTGAAACTGTGCCAGCAGAGTGGAAAAAGGCTGTGATTCTACCCCTGTACAAAAATAAAGGTGAGCGAAGTGAGTGCAAGAATTATTGTGGCATAAGTTTATTGAGTGTGGTTGGGAGGGTATACAGAGGAATTCTTATAAAGTAAGAGAGATATCAGAAGTCCTAGTGAGTGATGAACAGGGTGGCTTTAGGAGTGGCAGACGATGTGTGGATCAAATATTTGCAGTGAAACAGACAGCAGAGAAGGCTTGTGAGAAGGACCATAAGGTGTTTATGGCATTCATGGATCTGGAAAAAGCATATGACAAAGTAGACAGAGAAGGATTGTGGAAGGTTTTGCGCATGTACGGTGTAGATGGTAACCTGCAAGGTGC
>JAGKTI010024012.1:0-14553 GCA_018397915.1 Birgus latro
TATATAGATAGATAAATAGATGTAGACAGATAGATATCATTTCGTCTTCTGTAGGTTCGTGTGCCATTATGTACGGTATGTATGTATGTAGTATCCAGTCAGTTACACAAGCAGTCGGTCAGTCAATAGATCAGTCAGCCCATTTTATCAATTTGCCTATTTATTTATCAAATAATCTACGTGTTAGTCTACCAACAGAGGGATTCACCACTTTGATGCTGCAGAATAACGCCAATATATCCGTTATTAATGAGCGGATTAAAATGAAATTCCATACTAACAACTTCCAGTCTATGTCAGTTATGTACAACAGTAGAGAAACTTCCCAAATTTTGATTTTAATGAGACATGCTGGAAATGTACTGCTGTTCCTGTAAGAGCACGGCTTAGAGTGGCCATCATGGTTCAGGTGCATTGATCTAGTCGTCGCGCCGTAGTCGATAACTTTTGATCATGTATTTTAAATTCTGATTAACGTAAGTTTCTCGTGGCTGTAGGGTTACCGTGAGTGAAACAGATTTACAAACTAGAATCGCACAGTAGAGATATATATATATCAAAAGAATGTTTTTATCTCCATTATACCTCAACATCCTCTTGTATATTATTGATGAAAGCTATGTCGATATTAAAAAGTATAAAACTGAAGAAAATGTTTTAAGCCCTCACACCTCAACATTCCCATGTACTGCACGCTAATGATGGAAACTAAGTCGGTACTGAAAACTATAAATATAGAAAATGCCTTTTGCACATTACACCTCAATATCCTACTTTATATTAATGCCAGACACAAATCAATAGAATGTTTTATACATATGACACCCCTTCCATGGTATTAATGGAAACGATGTCGATACTGAAAAGGCATTAATGAAGAGAATGTTATAGTGTAATGCTTATAATCAGTCGCTAAGGAAGAGGTGCAATGAAGCCTTCTGTGCGACTTGCATAACAACATGGCCGTAGGGGAATCTGGAGAAGAATTTTCATCTTAACTAAATGATAGCATAAACAAGTCTGCGTAACAGCTACCTAATAAGTGATTGTATTTATTTAGTTTTTATTTTCCTCTTAATATTAACCACAATTTGACTGGAAAGTGCTTGATTGCTGTATGAGTGAATTTCAAATGTATATACTGTTCTCTTTTGACCATAACTTGGCCTATATTTTTAATCCTTTCCCTGCTGAATTCAGGTAGCCCAGTGACAGAAAAAGACACTGCAACAGCTCTTCATATTTTTCACAGCACTTCTTTACGACTGGCAGCAAACTCCAATTTTAAACCAAGTTAGAGTAAAAGTACAGTATGTTACGCACAGTTTAAGCTTAATGTGTTTTATAAAGACTGGCCACGCTATCACCATAAAGCAGGCATAAACGCAATCAGGAAATACCATCGGTTCTTTATATTCTCTTCTTTGTTTATTTTGAGGAGCTATTCTCGTAATCGATTCAATTATCTCCATAGTCAAAGTAGTTGTTATCGTAATATATTTCACTGCAAGATTTATTGCAATAATGACTGCTTGCCAGCTGTGGAGTTTATGTTTTTGCTCTTCACAGATGATTGTAAATTAAAAAAAAAATTGTAACCCTGCATTAAGACTGTGAGAGTGACTTAAAGACTGTACAAAGAGTACCCAAAATCAGAGTACAGTCCAAATGCTATGCTGGTCGAACGTTACCAGACGATGAGCGAGCTAGGGACGAGGAAGATAGCGTCAGGTGTGCTGCAAGGACCAACAGGTAGCTAATAAGGTACTGCAGGTTTAAATATACAGTTTTCTTCATCGCTACGTTGAATCTAGGTCAGGGGTTCCCAACCTTTTTAGCACTGCGCCCCCCTTTGGTCAGGACTGTATTCATGATCCCCCCCCACCCCCCTTCACCCCTCTGATACCTAAACAACGATGTTTTTATCCATTCCATATGGATGCTTAAGATGCTACAGAGAATTGTTGGATTAATAACGAAAACAAAGCACATATGTTTATAATTTTTTATACCTCTGAATAAAAAAAAATAATAATAAACCTGGATGCAAAAACATAAGTTTATTATATTTCATTTCTCTGAAAAACAAATTTAAAAAACATTAAACCTGGATGCACTTTTGCAAAAATTAACTGACTTGCTAAGTTGCTGAACACATGGTAGAAGGAAATTTAGTGGGAAGGTTGGCATTGTTTCTTCTCTACGAGCAACTTGATTCTTGGAGCAGTTTCAGTTAGAGCACACTGCATGTCATTTGCAACATTAAACGATATTAACCACTCTGCATGCAAGGATTACAACAGACTGATGGTTTTATGTTATGGCAACACTACATGCGTTTGCTCGAAATGACGGCTGTGAAGCTTTCCCATCAAAGTTTCTTATTCATACATATCTTTGGGAATACCCTGATTGCATTTTAATTGTCTAGCCCTATTTTGACCTTTGATTACCCCAGGCGTCCCCCTAGCAATCTCAAACGCCCCCTAGGTTGGGTAAAGCTGATTTAGTTTTCCGTTTTGGCATTATTATGAAGGTATTCAAGGACATTCAGCCTAACTCTTGATTATAGACTTTTTTTTTTATAGCGTATAAAAGTAATTTAACGATATATTAATGAATTTCAGAATAAGAGTGGCTGCCTGGAGCTTGTATGAAGAGATCTTGTGGGGCACTGAAGGATAGTGAGTAAAGCTATGTTCTTTTACGTCATTTGCTGCAGTACAACGTTTTCTTATTTCACACAGTATTCATAGTCACATTTCAGCCAATGAAACCAGCTCGGGAAGATCATTTTTTTTTTCTTTTAACAATGCTCTTTGCACCCTTAATCAGTTACAAAATTTTTTTAATCGTATTCATAATCGATTCCAACTCTCTGTGGGTGGCATCATAATCGTAATCATAAACTTCCCAAGTAATGGTAATCATAAATGACTCCATGGGTGACGGAATCTTGACGTGTCTATTAGAGAGGCCAGCCATATCCAGGTTTTCTCAGGTCAGGTTATTGTTGCATAAAATGTAAGTAAATACCATGATAAATTCTCTCAACTAACACTTTCGGTAAAGACTTGTTCTTCCCCATATGACAGTCATGTTCGATCACAGAAATTTGATCCACGGTTCATGAACAAAGTAATTTAGTCCTTCTGTAATGAGAGGGAGGAATACTGGTGTCGAGATAATTAAGAAGATATGGAGACCACTAATTAGGAAACAGTTAAGGACTTTGAAGCTGAAACGGTGAAAGTGATATAAACAAGACATTTAGATATGTAAAGCACAACAATTAATTATTGCTTTTGGATAACAGAAACATACTCATTCATAAAAAAAAAAAAAGTAGGATCATAAACTGCAATAAAGTGGATTAACAGATTCTTCCTGTGCAGTCAGAAAAACATGGAAACTGCAGATCCAATCCTGCAATAAGCATACCATATTTTTTGAAATTCATGTACTCACTTTTACCTACTCCCGATTGTTTTTATTTCAGGGAGGGGACTGAACCCTTCCGAGAATCACTGGGGGTCACGCTTCCCAAATATCCCATTACTGATGAGAATCCATTGTAAATACGAAAAAAAAAAAAGTATCTGTCACATATGGCTCGAAACAATATGACGCCACGGACGAGGGCCTCTTGAAATATTTGATGATTTTTCCCTCTTGTTGTCAAACATGCTTACATAAGTATATCACACACAGGTATCTTATGACAATTTTTGGTTGATATTGTTAGAGGATGCATATTCATGTGATTATCAATTAATATTCCAAGTACTACACAAGCTATATTGGTCATTTCAGATTATCATCGTACCTATCCTGCGCGATCCTATAATTATTTTGTTTTTTAACCGTGTGTACAACATGTACGAAGATAAGATATGCCCTCCTCTCATTATTTTTAAGAATTGTTTATATGGAAAGGGGTGCTGACACCCCCTACAAATCTTGACTGGATAACTGTATATAGTGGGCGACCTATGGAGTAATCAGACGAACTGGCCTGGGAATCTTTAGTCAAGATATTCCCCTGTTTCTGATAGTTTTATTTTCGGTAGGGCGCTGACCCCCCACGATCAATGGTGATACGTCACGCTTCTTAAATATCACATTAAGGATGAGGGTCCATTATACAACTTGTACTGACATCAAAACTATATCCGACCTCTTTTCACGGTTTCAGATTTTTTTTTATAACTTGGTGAGGGGGGCTGATCCTCCTAAAAACCATTGTCAGACATTTTTATATAGTGGAAGACCTGCCAAGTAACGAGACGAATTCACCTGCAAAGCTTCATTCAGATCCACCAATTAGCCCAGGAGGAGTCAAAGCATACACGCACACACAGAGATACCATGATAAGCTGAATCTCGCTCAAAGGAATAGGGCGAGGTGTCGAAAATGAAACTCTCCTGCTTCACAATATAGACAATTAATGTTCTTGATGAGTTAATGAGTGATTTATCAGTGGGGGAAGCAGTGCTGAAAGAAATGTGGAAACTGAAAACCAATCTCTCACGCCTGACAAGTGCAACTGAAATTTATGATTTAATGCTAAAATATCGCCAGTAAGATTAAAGTCGTCAGTTAATTGTATTATTTAATTATTCAGAAACTCTCAGACTTCCGCGACTCACTCTCAGCTTAAAGTAAAATAATCATCTGGCGGTAATTGGAGGAGGATATTCTTGCCTTTGGTTGACAGAATAGTTTTATGTTATAATCTTCCGTACACCAAACAGCCACGAAAGAACTAACAGGTCTGTTGCTGTTTGCATTCCTTTGTACTCCTTTGTAATACTGTTGCTCTCCCGTTCAGGAATTGTAAACCCCCTCAGTCCGGTGATGTTTGTTCTATTTTATTGTTGGTATCCACAAACGATAATTGTTTACCTTAAGGATTTATAAATGTGAAGAAGTTAATTTAGGCTATATCTAACTATTCCAGTGAAAAAAAATAATAAAAAGGCTCATACGGTGAATAAAATTGTCTCAGATAAAGTACAAAATACGTCAACGGTTTCAAGGAGTTAATGATAGTGTTAATACTCTTCAGCTGAATAAATCTGTCTAGCGTCATCTGGCAGAGAACAGAGGATTTCATCGTGTTAAGGGTAATTCTGACGGTTACTCTACTCTGTTCACTTTATTTTGGCCTAAAACTGCCATCTTTTCATCGTGAATGCTAAGTCGTGACAGCAGATTAACAGCCGATCATGATACTAGTCACGAAGAAGTGCTATGAAAACTGTGTAGAACCGTAAAATTGTCTCCTTCTACCAATGAGCTACGTGAAATAAGCAACAGGAGAATGAAAATCTAGAACTAGTCAAAATTAAAATGAACTATATTCATAGGTTTCGTCGATGCAGTCTCAGTTGAATAAATCGTCTGGTGTTGGCTGAACCATGAACCAAAATACTACAGCTGTCCGTTCACAGGAAGTTAAAGGTAGGGACCGTCCCCCAGGCATGGAAATGTACGAATGTTGTAGCTGTTTTTGACCCCCTGGCTGACCACACTCGCCTGTGTTTGTCCCCGCACCTGCTTTAATCATGGGTAGGACGGAGAGAGGAAAAGGGGACTGTGGGAGAGAAGGAAAGGAAGACAGGAAAGGAAGGAAAAAGAGGGGGGAAAGAGGAAAAGCTACACTGAGAAGAAGAAAGATGGGAGAAAAGGAAGAGGAGGGAGGGGAGGAAGAAAGGAAGGAAAGAGGAAGGGGTAGAATGCAAGGAAGAGGAGAGGAGAAGAGGAGGAAGGTAAATGAAAGAAGGGTGGAAAGAAGGGAAGACATGCGACAGGGATTAAAAGGGGAAAAAAATCTTATTAATTTCCAAAGACCAGCCAGCCTTACAAAAAGTTAAATTATACCCTTAGAAATCTTGCGTTTGTCTGCATCTTATTTTGCTACATAGTTTCATTTCCACACCGAGAATTATTTAATGCTATAAAACGCGGAGGAAAACTTGGATTGGATCAACTATTTTATACCACGTGAACCAATGTGCAATTTACTTTTGTGTACTGTACAACAAGGGCATAATATGAAAGGGCTGATGTAATTAAAGACTTGATGCACCTTCAAATGGATTAGGGAGGATCGTATAGTTATTTCCTCTAATTATCATGTGTTAGAAAAAGTCGCAGCACACATATTTAGATTTACTCCTGTGTGTCTTACAGATCGATTCTTATTGTTCCTTAAAGTATACACGGGGTAAGTCAACAGATAAAAATGTTGATAATGTCACATATATATTGTTCTCAGGGAAGCATTTCGTAACGTTCCTTATGAAAGGCAATTCATAAGTACAGCCAAGTTACACTGGGATTTAGCAACAAGAGGACACCCTAAAAGTTCGGTTTTGCGTCCTGGTTGTTTACTATATGTCATACAGTAATGATCAAAATATATATATAGGATTAAACAACAACACAGTGTAATAATTATAACTGCAGGTATAACTAATATAAAAAAAAAAATCTTTCGGTCGAATAAGGTGATACTTTTAGGGCGTACCTTTACTCGATAATGAAATGGCAGAGAAGTGCAGTGGAGACAGGCGAAGGAGGTGAGGATAACCAAGTGCTGCGGGGAGTGGCTGGAGTGGCTCAGTAGTATTTTGTTAATCAGCGTGTGTTGTAATTGGACTTTGATTTCATGGCTGAGAAATTTGATGTACTATAGTAGCTACCTGCTGTCTGATCATGCAAGTCTTATATGGTAAAACACACACACACACACACACACACACACACACACACACACACACACACACCCCCACACACACACACACACACACACACACACACACACACACTTCCCTCACCTCCTCTCATCTCCTTGCTGGCAAACTTCACTACTTCCACCCTTCCTTTACCTCCAACACTGCAGCCAGATCATTTCTCACTCTTGTTAGGGATGCCCTTTTACTAGTGTCCTGCGCGAAACTTTTCCAAATATACCTCAGTACCAATTCAGAAATATTCATATAGACCTAAATCCATTCTAATTATTTTATGCAGCTTCATACATGTTGAGTCTCAGTTGGAGCAGATAAGGTATATTTCTGTTAATTCAGGTGAGGTCAGGTAAATTTGAAACGATTAAGATCAATTAGGTTTATTTACTTTCTTAATACTATAATACCTGTCTGTTTTCTTGTCATTAGTATACACGATTCTTTTCAGCCTAGGGGAGATATACTTCCTCTTCATATATTAAGCTTAATTTTTTCCTTTCTAAATCAGTTTAACCCTCTCATTATTAGGACAGCTCTAGAACTCTATTCTAATTTATGACGGATTTTTTTTTTTTTTTACAAAAGATTCATATGAGCCTGAGAATGTTAATACTGTCATCTTTATTTCTCGCGGTCGGACAACTCTACTCCAGCTAATGTCAGATGCTGTCAGTCTGCTAAGAGTAAATCATAGGTTCGTATGGTTAAATCCTACCGTAAATCACAATGTAAGGTGAAATCGCCTAATTTTTGTCGGCTATTTAAAGAACGCCTGTGGTTGCTAAGTATGGGCAGCCTGCATCCCATACCACACAATGCAATCAGCAACCAAACAGGAAGGTCAGATTCGTTCCATTATCGTTGAATACTTAAAAAATTATCGTAAATATTCTGGGGTCTGCATCCCCTTCTCGATTTGAGGTTTAAGCATATGGCCAATAGAAACCTGGGTTATTAAGTTTATAGTGATAATACGAAAAAAAATTATCATTGAGTGAAGGGTTATGACATAAAAGAGAAATCCAGAGCAAGCCTATGAAGCTACGCACAAAACATCATCCGTTTTCAGACAACTTTCTCCAAGCTATTATTTTTTTACCTCTTATGGGAGAAGGGGAAGAGGAAGTAAAGTGAGAAGGTGGAATGTAGGAGGGGATGGGAAGTGGGATATATCTGAGAGGGATTCCCTGTGGTGATGGATGTGTCATGTGTGGGAGGGGAGAGACAGAGAAGGACGATAGGAAAATTTAAACCACAAATATCTCCCGTAAATTCGCTAGAGGAGTGCAGGAAAAGGATAGGATGTACAGACTGAGGTAGACGGGGCAGCTAGTAGTTGTAAGGCTAGGTCGTGGATAGCACCGACCGTGAAATCAACGCAGTAGGTTAATCAATATGGCCGTAGTGAATATATAGGTTAAAGCAACCGTCTAAAAACAATAAGAAAGCAACCATGCGTTTTTTCTGGCGTCGTTTAATATAGAAGATATAGAGGCCTGTATATTTTTAAGAAGGCATAGGGTGTGATAGTTGATTTGAGTATGAGACACCCCTAGCTTCAAGAAATCTACAAGGTGGTATTCCGAAAATTGTAGCTTAAGCCGGAAACCTTCACTTTCCAAATTGGCCGCCATCAGGTCGAGGCTAAATAAGAAATGTGTGCTTATTTTGACAGAGACATTGTACACGGCTGATTTCGATTTTCAGATATGCCCAGTAAAATGGTGGCATTCAGATTAGCGCGTAACTATAGATAATCTTGTTAAATGACCTGTGTTAATGGATTTATATTAATGCACTTAGCCCATTTAACCCATTCAGTGCTTCAAAACATATACCATATCCATAGACACCCAAATAATCTTTCTACTACGTATAGGCTATGTCAAATGTAATACCTATACCTGGTTTCATGTTTAACGGAATTTACGTGTCGGCCACCTTGCTTTTCGGTACCTATTCAACGTCTGGCATAGTTTTTAATGCCATCACTGTACTGGGCATACCTAAAAACCCTTTAATAGACACCAAAATCATCCGTCTACTACATTCCTGTCAAAATTTATGCACATTTCTTATGAAGCTCTAACTTCGTGGTGACCATTCTGGAAAATTGCGGTTTCCGGCTAACGCTACAAATTTCGGAATGCCACCTAGATGCCAGGAGCTAAGGGCATCCCATACTCAAGCTAGAATGGCACCCAGTAGAGCTTAAACCTCTGCCAAAGCTCAACATGCAGCTGGAAAAAGACTACCCCCCTATAAAAGCATATTTAAATCCGCTAGATCCGGATTTTTATTTATGGATCCGCGCCAAACTGTACACATTCGTAGACACCGACATCCTAAATAAGCCTGATTTTCTTCATCAAGATCCATGCAATGTTCACTGAAAAATTTACGAAAATGTCGAGAAACGCCCTATCTCGCAATGTTAAAGAAAGTGAAAAAAAAAAAAAAATCCTGGATCCGCACCTTTATCCGGATCCGCACCAAAATTTATTGGAGTCTATGCTGGGCCAAGACCCATTTTTCTACCAAGTTTCGTGGAAATCCGTCCAGTAGTTTTCGTGTAATCTTGCTCACAAACCAGCCAACCAACAAACAAATGGACATCCTTGGTGGAGGTAATAATAAAAAGAGAGGCACCCAATGGAGCGCATCTCTCCGACAAGGGCAACGTAAATTCCAAACCTCTCTTCGTACTGGATTAAGTTTTCTCATCAAAGATTAGGGTTTCACAAAAAAAATTTATTCCGGATCCAGAATCTGTAAAACGACCCAGATCGGTCCCAAAAATTAACCGATAGTTCCCTGGGACATGGGCTATTTACCTACCAAATTTGATCTTGATGTCTTTCTTAGTTTTTGAGTAGTCCTGCTAACAGACAAACAAACATTAACAAACAAACAAACAAACAGGGGTGAAAACATACTTCCTTGTCGTAGAGAATAATAATAATAATAATAATAATAATAATGAGGTAATACGATGATGATAAAGATGATGATGATGATAGCAGTAGTAGATGCCGCAGCAGCAGATGTACTGAAAACAACGAAATCAGGACAAATATACGGCAATCCACGCAGCAACACAACAATGCGCCCAGATAAAAATACCACAACGCAATTACAGCAGACAGAGAAAACACAGCATCGGCATTAAACACAACACCAATAGCGCCAAAATGCTGTGCTCCCAGCGGCTCTCATGTCGCTGCGAAATTCGGAACGATAATAGTGACAATGATATTTCTGGAGGCGATGGCGATAGCGGAGGAAGAGGAGCAGGAGGAATGGGAAGAAGAGGAGGAGGAAGAAGAAGAATTGGAAGAAATGGGAAAATATGGAGGAGGAAAACGATAACAATGATGATGATGATGATGATAAGGAGGAGGAGGAGGACGAGGACGACGAGAAAGCACAGAAGAAGGAGGGAGCAAGAGAAGAAAAAACAGAAATGAAGAGCATATAGAGGTGTAAGTCTGCAAGAAAACTGCAGATGGGAGAGGAAAAGGAGGATGAGAAAGCGAAAAAGGAATAGGAGAAGGAAACGGAGAATAGCACTTTTGGGATATAAAATGGAAGGACAATGAACCAACTTGCAGGAAGGAAAGAAGAGGGGATTTGAGTAAGGAAGAATAATAAACTGTGGTAGAAGAAATAGACAAAATAAGCAACGATACTGGGAGGGGTTGATACTAAAATTGTGAGAAACGCGGAGAAATTTAGATGAATGGATGTGCGAAGGAAGGAAAAAGAAAGAGAATTCGTACCTGGATTTGACATGATTTGGGCTGAATTATGCATCCTTTTAAATAAAATATGGCTTGACATGTCATATTGCACAAAATGCCGAAGGTTTCTGTAACTGACGAAAATAGATTTACATAACTAATTAGTTATAGCTGCACATGCTCACTTTGTTGTTGTTGTAGTTTTGCTTAAAAAAAAATCTTATACCAACCTACAAGCGTACCAATCCTCACAAGCCTATACGGGCCAACCTACTGAGTCCATCTTTACAAGGTTTTATTGCTGCTCTGCTTCACCAACTCTTTGACCATACCCGCCTTCATGCTCATAAATTATCTCCAACTGCTTCATTCTTCGCTATCCCGCTCGGTCATTAAAAGACTTCTAAGAAAATACATGACCAATTATACCTTCCCATCGACAGTGGCACCCACCTACCTTCGTACGGTGTATTTATCCTGCCCTGCCTCACAAAGCAACACCATCTTAGCACGCCCGATCCTTTCTGCCAGACCCACCCTTTTGTCTCCCCCGCATCTTTGACTTGCATCTTACTAACTTGCTTGCACCACCTATCCCTTCATGCTCCACTAACCACTGCCCTCCCAGTCTATCGCGCCAGCTCCTCTCCACCCATTTATATTCTGATTTGGTAAATAAAACATAAACGACTGCCTTGTCTATTGGCCAATCAATCTACATTCAGTGTTAACAGGATATACTTAACAACTATAAGGATATATCATCAGCAAACGAAACCATTTTATTTGAAACCCAGCATCATGCATCCCTGGTGAAAAGGGCCGAGGTTTAAGTATACTTTCTTATGGTACACAAAATTTAACTGTGCTAAAGGGACTCAAATTGCTGTTAACCACCACATGCTGCTGTCTCTAAGTTAGATAAGTGGAAATGTTTCTTAAATAGAACCACCAGTCACAACGAAACCCAGAGTGAAAATCAATGCCTTTTGATTAACTACATTAAATGCAGAAATGAGCTCTGGTGATTTTAATCTTGATTTACACTCTGCATCCAGAGAAGCTTGTAGAGTATGATTAAGAACAAAAAGAGAATCACAGGTACCTAAGCCCTTCCTAAATCTATACTTGATCTGTGGCAAGAAATTTATTAGTGAAAGATGAGAACCATCTGGCCAGCACGAATAATGGAGACTGGACTATATTCTTCAGACTGAACAGCGCCAATAATTCCTTTGGATTAGGGGTCATACTAATATTATGCCAGCATTCTTAGAAAAGGCCACGATGGAGCAGAAATCTACAAACAACGGTGAGCTTAGCTACTGGCATGCTGTTGTTCCTTTAAATTAAAAAATGGGATCAGCCCCTTCAAAAGAATACAGTAATTTCAAAAGTTATAACTCCTGTATCTAACTGCAAATGTGATGTTTGATTCAGGAGAGCGAGATAGGGGCTGTGCAATCTCCAGATCGCTCTATTTTCTCACTGAAATTGAAGTCAAGAGTTGACTCTTTATCTCATGAGTCAAGTGTACTGAACCGCCACTCTTGCATAGTGGTGATAAAGGATTATCAGTATCAAATAAAATCATTTTCAAATTAGGCCTCCATTTGTGTGGTTGAGAAGCACTAATTAAAACATTATTTTTTTTTTCATTTATAACTGGAGTCAGTCTCAGCAAAAGTATATACTCTTAATTGCACTCTCACATACTTCTCCCAGCAAAACTGCATGCGGAAACAAACTTATTTTAAATAATGCAGTCAGCTTTTTCCGACGAGCATTCCTGCAAATCAGGTTTTTATCCTTTAGACTGGTCTTTATACTCTTACTTAACTCTTTCGTATTACAGATATCTAAAAGGATATTGTGAAGGGCCTCATCAGTGCAGAGGGTATGTAAATGGAGCATCATTCAGTGTTTTTAAAAATCAATGATAATATCAGCTCAATTAATCTGGGATCTAATGAAGATTTTACGAAAGAATGATATATCTGAGAGAACAAAGCCAGGCTGGAGTTCTATATATATTATGTTGAGTGATCAGGCGTGCTTAAAGAAAAACTGAACCAATATCAATAACTCCACACACATCGGTTAGAATACGTTCCAGTTGATTACCCGTAAGTAGGAGTTGGACTGGATAAAATTTATTCATATCCAGACAAATCAGCAAAATTCATGGCAGTTCGTCCACGCTGATATGTAGGCAATACTATGTCAGACTGCCCTGAATAATGGGCATATGTAAGTCACCAGCACAGACAAGATTCAGCACTTTGGAAACGTCGGGACAAGATTCCTAGTAGAATTATCACTTAATGCATGTAAACGATCAAAAAATCATAATACACTATTATTATTTTACTTTATTTGTATAGTTTTAAAAAAATGTGGATAAATGCAAGAGCAGTAAGACATTTATTAAGTACATTGTAAAAAATGACACTGTTCTTTTATTATCAGTAATCAATGGTCTGCTGAAAATATGGGGGCATACACCCCCACACCTCTCCCCCCATTACGTCCCTGCTCATAATATTTACACTTACACATGTCCAGGTGAACAAGCCCTGAAACCTGAACAGTTATAGAGACACATTGACTAGACACTCAGGAATGAATTATGTCTTATTGAATTAGGTTTCTAAAGCTGAGCACAAGGTGTTCCAAAATAGGTTTCATTTCAGACACAAGAGTTTCTGAACAACAAAGAACATCAAAATTACAGGCAGCAAGTGTTAGAGCAAGAAAGCTGCTCTTATAGCCCCAGATGTTCAAGTACATCACGCAATAGAATTAGTTTACAAAGCTGCAGTTTGGGTGTATAGCGCAGATCATAGAAAGTGAAGTAATCATGAAAAATTAATGAAGAAGTTAGAAAACCACAAAAAATTATGAGGACAAAACAAAATGATCAACCTGCTGAAGTCACATCGAGTAAATCTAAATGGATCGACAGAATGGCACCAACTTTTGTCATAGACAGTGATCCGAACGCTTTGGGTGTCGGTATGGACCGATGCAATAGAGGTGGACAGAGGCCACCGGGCGTCGGTAAGTGTCGGTAGTAACCACAAATGTTTTTGCCCAGCGTTTGAAGTGGCCGCCCTTTGATCTCGTCACTAAAAGTGAGAGACTCCCGCCATCCGAAGCATGGGTACCTTAATTTTCTGTCACTTTGCCAGGTGCTGAATGTTGTTTTCTGAAACCTCCCTGTCCGATTTTGTTCCTGCCTCACGCAGACCCCTTCCCTCATCCACCCCTGCCAAGCCTCTTTCCAAGGATACTAAGAAAGGGCTCAGTGATAGTGCCACTGGGCATGCCTTGGACGCCACTGTGTCTAGTTTATCTAGCGGTGGAGAAGTTATCACACTAAGAGCAAAACCAAAGTCAGGGCCACACTCACACACTAATACATCTTGCTTCGAGGTCCAAAGTTACTGATCTTCACGTCCTTACTCATCGGCGCGACCGTCTGCAGATGTGGCGATGCATTTACAGTAAGAAGAGTTGGTGAGCAATTTGGTCTTTAATTTGTTTCCCTAACTGCTGCATTTCCGAGATGTTAATGTTTGAAAACAGGCTATTTGGGGAGAAATCCCCATAGAACGGCATAATAGCGCCAGCTTTCGCCACAGACAATAAAAACGGTAAGTAACACTATTGCCACCACAGATCTTACCGCCTCTCCCCTCACAGCTCATGGCTAACAGTAGAGAAACACCAGCAAATACCACACGCTTAAGAGAATGTAGTTTTACGGAAGGCTGAGTGCATCATTTCTTCTCAAAGTAGAATCATTTATGTTTTGCGTTACTCTCAACCTTTCCACCAAGTTGGGGCAAATAAAAATTGTTTAAGTTTACCTGGTCATATGACCTTGTCCTTTGACCTATTATTCTCTTACAACAATAGGTCAGTCTCTAGGAATGACCCTCTACCTTTTCACCAAATTTGACTAATACTGGATCAAGAGTGTTTGAGCTTCATTGTTGCACACACACACACACACACACACACACACACACACACACACACACACACCTCTCTT
>JAGKTI010024013.1:0-14553 GCA_018397915.1 Birgus latro
AAAATCTGATTTTTTTCTTCACGTTAGTTTGAAATTCCTGTGCGCGCTGACCAGCTGTGTTTTCACGTCACCCGCCCACCCTGCCACCTTCCCAGTTCCCGCTCAGCTGCCGGATTGTGTGTACGCTCTCGCCATGGCCGCTCACGTGCTCGCTTTTGTGGCAGTGCCCTACATGCTGCAGGGCTTACTGTTCCTCTTCAGCCTCTTCATCATATGTGTGATGATGGCCCCGCTGCTGAGGAAACAAGTGGTGTTGCCCCTGGAGAAAAAGCGGGAGATATTGGAGAAAGTGGACGCGGGGTTGCCAACATCACGCATCCTACATGAATTCAGCCTCCCTCGCTCTACCTTGTTTGAATCAAGAGGTCCCGAGACAAACTCCACCAGTACACGACCGCATCGAAAACCAAATGGAACGTGGAGAGGAAGGTCATGTTTACTCCCAAGTAAGCAGAAATTGACCATTCCACGCTGATTTGGTATCAACAAGAACGTGCTGTTGGTGTGCTGGTACATGGTACAGAACTGAAAGCTGCTGCCGAGAAGTTCGCAAGGTTACACGACACCCCAGACTTCAAGGCATCCGAAGGTTGGCTCTTCGCATTCAAGTTATGACACTGACTTACCAACTGTAAGGCCCATGGCGAAGCTCTGGATGCCAACAAGGAGGGAGTACAAGAGTTTCGGCAGAAGGAGAAGGGCTTGATCAACAGGGAGGGCCTCACGCTCGGTCAAGTCTATAAATGATGACACAACTGGCCTATTCTATCGGTCTGTGCCCATGAACACTCTCGGTGAGGAGACGGAGAAGCTTTGTAAGCAAGGGATCTCTGCTTTGTGTTGTGCCAATGCTAACGGCATGCACCGGCTCAAGCCTGTTATTGTTGGAAGTGAAAAGCAGTCTCAGTGCCTTCGTGGGGTGATGGATGTCCTTCCTGTCGTGTGGTGCCATTCTCTGAAGGCTTGGTTCACAGCCAAGATCTTCAGAGACTGGTTTCACCAGCACTTCGTCAAGGAGGTTATCCATTACCAGACGAACAAACTGGAAATCCCACATGACCAGGTAAAAGCCCTCCTGATTCTGGACAATGCACCTGCTCATCCGTCCGAGAAGGACTTGGTGGCTGAGAATGACCGCATTAGTTGCATGTTTTTGCCACCTAATTCGACTGCTCTCATCCAACCAATGGACCAAGGAGTGATCGTGGCAATGAAGAGGCCATACCAACGGAAGTTTCTGGACGAGGTGATGGTTGTCCTCGAGGATGAGGATGAGCGCAGGGAAGGACGAGACATGTGAAGGCAGCAGACTTTGGAAAACCTTTGTCGCTACAGTCTCAAGTCTGCCATCTAGAACTGGGCCAGTGCGTGGAAGGAAGTCTCCATCAAGACTCTGGAAAGTGGTTGGTCTCGTCTGCTTCATGGAACTGACTTGGATGACTTCCATGCATGTCTTCATGTGGGTGGCGATGATATGGATGTGGACAATGTGTGTGAGTGGTTGGATGATGACGAGGGCGATCCTGGGTATCAGATCATGTCTGATATCGAGATTGCATCTTCAGTTGCCGGTACGAGTACCCAACTTGAAGATTCTGACGAGGACAGCGACGATGATGCAGATTCCTCTCAGCGCATCACTCGGTGATTGGTCACGTGATGTTAGCGCCAGCCGAGTGCTGATTGGCCGCCCAACCGAGTCTCCCGTGCCGCCCACCAAGCCATTCAGGTGCTCATCCTTAGACCGTGAATAGTGACATCGAGAACAATAACCTTTTCTGTGATATTACAATGGCTAAATAACTCAAAGTCAAATTGCCATCCCTTACGGGATTATGGCGTCTGGGAATTGACAGATAGATCACGCATAGCTGTCTTCATTAATGACAGCGAACTGTCTTGTTATTGCTGTGACGGTGAATTTGACATGATGGCAAATTGTCCCAAAACCATGAGTCCTTGCTGGCAACTACTTTATAGCTTTTTTTTTTCCCTTTATTGTTGATGGCTAATGGCTTTCAAAAATAGTTTCACACTGCATTTTTTTTTTTAATGGGCACCGAAGCTTATTCCTGGCGAAATATGCGTGATGCTAGATGGCCATCAAAAGGGATATTAAGTTCTGTTTTTTATTAACCCTCCCCATAAAACAAATAACTCAAAGTCAAATGGCTGCCCCTTACAGGATTATGGTGTCTGGCAATTGATAGATAGACAGTATATTTCTAACTGGCATGCTCATTTTTAGACTATTATATGTTACAAAAAGGGTATCTTAGGGGTAAATATTGAGGTCTTGGCACCAGTTAGAATTATTACCATAAGTTCTTCAATTCGGCTATCACAGTTTCGGCTATAGCACAGCCACAGCAGCACCAATTGGGCGTGACAGCCAAGGGTTGAGTGTAGATAAATTCCATTTTGGTAAGGAGACATGCAAAAATTAGTTTGGCAATAGAGTAGTGAACAAGTGGAACATGCTACCTAGTGATATATGGTAATTCCTGCCCCTTCCATTGAGTTTCAAGCATAGGCTAGATATGCATATGACATGGATATAAAAAAAATCTAATTATAAATTCATCTTTTTTTTTTTTCCTTTTAAGGTTTCACTACAATTGTCTCTTCTCCTTTCGCACTTTCCTATAAAATTCCTACATTAGTTTTTCTATACTGTGTGTTTCTTCCACGGAGTCGGTACCCAAACACTTGACTCTGATTTCGACTCCTTGATTTCTCGTGTATCTGACTCCGACCTGTTTTCACACAAACATCCTCCCCCCCCCCTTCCCCGCGTGCGCGGAAGCTTAAGAATACATGTCTTCACAAGAGTGGTTTTTTACCACGTGTAAAGATTAATAACAGTAATAATAATTAGTAACAATAATAACATTAGTGTTATTTTTAATTTTCATTAATAATAATAATAATAATAATAACAATAATAACTGAAATGCCCACCCTGACGAGAGACCCAGGGAGGGGTGTCACAACACCCATCCCACAGAGGAACAAGGAGGATGATGAAACACCCACCCTAATAGGAGACCACCAGGAGGCGAACAGGGCGCATGAAGGCCCAGGGCTAGATGGGCTTATGTCCCGTTACCTTTCGCCCCTCTCGCCCTCAACCAGCACCACTCCGAGAACACAGTCCCGGTAGACTAGTCTTCACCCGGGCCAGTTCTCACCAGGATCAAGGTGGGGCTTGTGATACCACAGCCCCAGACAGCACTGCAGTGTCAGCCACCATCCACACTGGGAAGGAAAAGACGGCCACCGTCTGCTGTTCGGCTGTATCCCCCAGCAGGACCATGCTGACGGCCACCGTCTGCACCGGGAAGGAAGGGACGGCCACTGTACAACCTTCACTTGCAGCCACTCCCAGGGGCAGCATCGCGACGACAGTCACCATCCGCGTCGGGAAGGAAGGATCGGCCACTGTCCGACCTTTGTCTGCCACCTCCACAGGGAGCAGGACTGCGGTGACGGCCACCGTCCCTGGGGTGGGAGGAATCGCAGTGTATTCCACCATCCACACTGATAGTGAATGAACGGCCACCATCCACCCTTCGTCCTCTACCCGTGACTTCCCCTATGGAGGACGTCCCTTGCTCAGCCCACCACTCCTGTGGCTGAGCAGGACACCCTTCTCTCTCTCCCCACAGAGGCAGCCCCCAGGAGGAGTTGTGGCTGGAGGAGATCTGGCGAGGTCCTGGGGCAAGCCTGGGAGTCCATGACCTACAACTAGTGCACAGACGATGCCCCAGCTGTTGGACTCCTGGAGGAAGGGACGCCACAGGCCGCACCTGATGGTGGCTTGGCCCAAGGAAGACCGCAGCCCTCAGACACCTAGGGGCATCCCCAGCCCCATCGGCCGGAACTCCACCTCCAGGAGTGGGCGCAGACAAGTGTGCCTGCTCACCCTGTTCGGCCCTAGCCCCGGGAGCCGAACTCCTCACCGAGGCCCTACCAGGAAAGGGCCTCCCTCCACGCTGCCCAGCAGCCCAGTCTGGACATCCCGGCCCCTGACAGTAGTCCCGTGCCTCTTGTGAGAGGACGCACCCAATGGGACTCCTGCCACACCTGGCCAACACCTGTGAGCAGCCCAAGCCTTCATCAGCCCAGACCAGAGTCCTCTTGTCCTGATTGTGCCCTTAACCTGAACAGTGTGTTGTGTGAATTTTGTATTTGTACTTTGTTTAGTATTGTGGAACTTAAGGTACGGTAATATACATGTAAGGTTGATTGAGCCGAGTTTTTATGCCCTATTCCTCTAGTTGTATGCACTAGACCCTGTCTAGAAAAGAACCCCAGATCAGTCATTCATGATCAAAGGATAAAAAGTTGGCCTTTTGAACATGTAGCATAACAATAATAATAATAATAATAATAATAATAATAATAATAATACAGTATGATGTAATAAATTATATAGCATTTCTTAATATTAAAAATACTTTTTCATATTACAAATACTTACTGTAAAAAATACATACTTGACAGAAAATATCCAGAGTAACTGTACCCTACTACAGATCCATGCGGGAAAATTCCGCCCGTGTGAAGTACTCCATATCCTTCTGAATCTCTAGTATTCAAGGATGCTCAGGATGTTGTGGTTTGGCAGTGCACGTGGACGGTGAATCTCTGTCATGTGGACTCTGTGTAAATGGTCCCATTTAACTTCATTAACTTCTGAAACGCGTGGAAAAAATCCGCTCGTGTGAAGCACACCTTTCTCAGCAATAAATTTGCCATGATGAGTCTGCACTGACTTGCACATGCTCAAAATTTCCCCTTGCAGCTTACAGGCACTGGCAGACGCTTCTATGTCACTTTATACTTTAACAATTTCGTTCCTAGTACTGTAATTTTGTATTAACCCGACGAATACCAGCAGACTTTTGGACCCTCGTGGAGCTGTGCTGCCAGCCAATTTTTGACCTTTTCATTTTTTTGCTAGATAGGTTAGAAATGATAAGAAAATATGGAGAACAACCATAAAAGTCTCACAGATGCCATTTAGGTCGATTTTGAGGTTGATTCTCCCTGACCAGGCTGCTGAAAACATCGGAGTAACGCCCATAGACTTTATTGGGCTGCCTCTAACACCCACTGAGTTGAGGTAGATTTTCGTTTTCTTCATTGGTAGCTAAGCTATTCGAGCCACAAACACTCTTGTTGAGTATATAGATGATATAGGAAGGCCCAGAGAGGTGCAAGAATATCTATCTATCTATCTATAGCCCGACGCCCTAATCCCGCAAAGGGTGGCCGCAGACAAAAAGCCTCCAAGTTGCTCTGTCACCCACTATTTGCCTACCCTCCCCCCAGCTCACTCCCCCCTCCCTCATATACCTCTCAACTCCATCCCTCCACCTCATCCTCGGCCTTCTCCTCCCTCTCCCTCCCTCCACCCCACCTGCATACACCCTCTTAGTCAGTCTTTCATTCTCCCAGATGACAATTTTCTAACAAAAATACCTAATTTATCACAAAGTTTAATGGAGCCTGTATGACTAATCCCTAGCTGGCAGACGACAAAGAGGAACTGGCGACCACACAGCACTTACGACGCAGCTCTCTTAGTGCGAATAGCGGGTCGCCGTACGAAAACTGGAGCAATGTTTGGATGAAAAAGCTGTATGAAAACCGAATTGTACGAGTAGAGAGGCATACAAATTCCGGGGTTTCGCTGTACATCAAACTGCAGACATACACATACGTCAATGGCACTGTCCGCACATATAGGGGCCGACATAAATGTAAGTTGTTGGCACGGGGGGGGGTTAAAGAAACTCACCTTTAGGTTCTAGATACAAGAAATTATCCAGACACATTCACTCAATCAGAAAGCTGCTGATCGTGGATTTGTGGTGTCTATTTACATTCTGTTCTTGACGTTCTGTCAACCGATTGCAGCACCTATGTTTATGTTCAAAATAAATGAAGAACAGAACTACTAAATAAAATGTGGAATATAACAAAAATAGAACTGCAGCAGCAACAAGAAATAAAACCAAAGGAGCTGTTGTTCAAAAGGCAATTGTCACGAATTTTCTACATTGTAATGTTATGTTGGGTAAGTCGTGACATCGTCCCATAAATTTGAATTGTCTGTTGGCGTGGTAGCCGTTACACGCCGGCGCGCGCACCTCCCACGCTCGTCGCGCTGCCGATTCAAATCAGAGCTCAGTCTGACTGTAGACACGGCGGGACGCGGGACGCCTTTCTAGGCTCAGTGCTTTCTTAGTGTTTTCAGATTTCAGCTTGTATTGGCGTGTCTCCTGCAGCCCCACCCACTTTGGTGATCGTCACAGCAGCTCTGTTTCATCCATACCGATCAGTATTTTCTGGTTTTTTCCTAGGCTAAGCTTTTTGAAATATTTAGCCGTTATCTGAGTGTCTGAGCGAGTGAGTGCATTCCTTTACTTGATTTGAATTTCATGTAACGTAAATTCATTTCTTTGTAATTAATAAATTCACAGTTCTTTTCTTGAGCTTTGTTAAAGTTTATTAACTGTGTTTGATTACTCCACTCTATTATTTAATACAGTTTGCTACTCTGCGTTAGCACAACTTTTGAATTAAATCACGGCCGCTACTTAGGCCAGCTTTGACATCACTTTTTAAATCCGTTGTGCTAGCTAGGAGTTTGGCTCAGCCAAGAGCCTGTTATTATTATTATTATAATTTTTTTTTTTTTATTGTTGGGGGGGAGGGAGAAGAAACTTTCTCGTAGGCCAACGGTACAATATTGCAGCCCAATAGAGCGTCTAGTTTTCTGCTGCGTGCCGTTGAGGAAGTTTGTAATTCTCAACCCTAGAGAATTGACATAGCACACTTAGCTATACATTGTATACCAATTATACAATATTTCATTATTTCTTGGGAATACTTAAATTTCCCCTGACATCTGGCGACACGCCAGAGTAAAAATCTCATTTTCCCCTGACAGCAATAGCTTCACATTACATCTACATCATGTTTAAAAATTTCTTTACTGGCGGTCGGAGTCGGGACTTTTTTACCGACTCCGACTCCAGCATCACTATAATTGCTTCCGACTCTGACTCCGACTCCACAGCCCTGGTTCCTTCTCATTTCTTCCTGCTGGTTTGGGTTGAAGGATTTTGTGGGCAATGAAGAGCTTTCTTCTTTGCTATCCTTGTTTTATTCAAGCAGTTTAGTAAGTGGTCTCTGCATTCTTTCCCTTCATTCCCCCCTCCTGCCTTCTTACGACTCTGCTGACAGAATTTTCTCCTTGTTTCCATGCCTTGCCTCCTATTCCTCATTGAACTGGATTGGATTCTTTAAATCCCTTCTGTTTTTATTGTCTTATTAATGGTAACAATACACAAAAACAATTGCTAATGTCTCTCTCATCGTTCCTTAACTCTTCAAATGTTTTCCCCGTCAATGATCCTTTAACCTACGTAATGAGAGAGAGAGAGAGAGAGAGAGAGAGAGAGAGAGAGAGAGAGAGAGGAATTATGGTACAGTTTGTACCCCCTTCCAGATGTGAACAACTCTAATATTCATGCTCTCCACATAACTTTATCAACCACAGGAATAACTAAATGAAATTACGTGGTTATCAATTACCCAACGTTTTCACAAGGAATGCAGTGTTTGCATTCATTCTGACCTATCAGACCATGTTACCCAACTCATGACCAGTCTCTCAAACTGAAGGGATTATCACTCTTGGGATCATGTGATTCTCTAATCTGAATAGTTAAAAAAAAGACTTGCCCCCATCATGACAGCGCTATGTGTGACGCTATTTAACACTTTGGGGCTGTATGATTTAGTCCCCTGAAGTCTGGCGCTAACTGGCACAAAAATCTTGAGTTATGTCGACCTTGACAGTTAATAAAAATCTAGACACTAATGGTCACAATATACTTGTAACACCTTTGAAATGAACAAATATAAGGTCAAAGCAAAAATAATTGGGTCCGCATTACCCTTACCCCTCCTAACTATTTAAGCTAATTCGATGACGTACTTTTTTTTTTAATTCTTGCTACCTTCAGACGATATTGTTAACTCTAGAGAAACCACCGTATCTAAATGAATAATTATCCCTGGGCTGAGAAACACACAAACCCCTCTCTGCTTAAATTATTTAGCCATCAGAGGAATGTGATATGTAGAAGTGTAATATCCTATGCTCATATTACTCGAACTTGGCCTAAGCTCTGTAGAAAAAAAATAGAAGATCACTAACTTAGAATATGACGCTAGTCACGAACAGGTGTTATGGAAAGGATGTAGAGCCCTAGTACTGTCATTTTCAGTCATCGGAGAACGTGAAATGAGCTTCCAGTGGACGAAAATAAGGGCCAAGTTAAAGTAAAAAGAATACTATTGAACTACTGTTCCCTGACCCCTCCCAACTTACTGATTGCAGGGTGCTGGTCGCGAAGGAACTGTCCGGACCCGGGGTAGTGCGGCATCATCACTACCTTCACCACACCTTTTAACTTTACTCGTCACCACACTCACATCATCATAACACAAATTTCCACCAAATTTTACACCATCCTTTACCGTTTACTTGTTATTTTTGTATTCGTCGTCTGTTTTATATTATGCTTTTACTATTTTTCACGTCCACATCTCACATACGGTACTTCACTCTTTCGTCTTATATCATTATTCATTCATTTATTGCTATTAACTAACTTGCTCCTTTCGTATTATTATTTACATAATATATTCGTACACAGCTTAATACAACGCAGGTGTTTTTTAACGCACCACAACTCCACTAACTCTTACAATTCCAGCACTGTTATACCAACTTGCACGGTACACCCAAAAATGAATGTTTCCTGTGTAGTGGAAATGATAAGAGACGGATCCACGTGCTTTAGCTTTATCAGTGGTAAACACAACTGAAGTCACGTGTCGAGGAGGAAACTGGCGCTCTCTCTCTCTCTCTCTCTCTCTCTCTCTCTCTCTCTCTCTCTCTCCTTGATCCCAGATGCGGGAGTTATGTAGGCACCTTATCTCTCACTGATTTAGATACGGATTAAATGTGTGCACATTATCACTCCCTTGATCCTGATGTGGCTAATACGTTGGCAGCTTATCAACGTTTTGGTACTTTCCTTCCGCGGTCGATATCTCATTATCTACTACAATACTACGATCACACAAGATAAACAGATAAGAATTTTATCCTCTCCTAGTCACTCGCGAATTCAATAAAGTTTCCACACACAGTAGTACAGTAACATCAGGATGGGAAAGAGAACTGAAGATGATTAGACAGGGCAAGGACAGAGAGAGAGAGAGACCACACCACCTTGCGCCACCCAGGGCGCGCCACACTGAGCGGTCGGTGAGTCGACAAAGAATACTGACCACTCTAGGCTGAAATTTTCTTGGACGTTACTAGTTGTCCACGTAAACTAAACAATTTCCTTAATATGAGATGCCTTCTCTAAGTTGAAGTTTAGTTGTCTGGAGGTTGCAAGAACGCAATAAAGGAACATTAAGTTCTACTAGGCCTACATACCAAAGCCACCATTATGCTAACAGATATATAGGGGATATTTAGGTAAATTTATCAATCTGAAAGTGGTAACAATATTAATCCCTTCATATCAGGACTTTTTTTGTACTCTGTTCTGGCTGGCATCAGACGGTTTTACTGAGGTGAAGATTTAAGCCGCAAAAGGCTCACAGCACAGCTCATGGGCATCAAATAAGCACATTTTGATCTTTTGTTGTTAGGCTGGATATCACACAGGCATTTGATTCTGGCTAAAACCACACTACTTTACTCAAGAACATGGCTGACAGTGCCACAGAACCGTCTCGATTAACCCTCTGCTGGGCAGGACGTCCCTTATGTACATTATTCAGCTGAGAGAGAAACTGTCCGCCATAGGGCATAACTTGATCAAACATGTGCTCAGCGACGAAGTCCGCAATTATTGTATAAAGATCCGTGAAAAGCTAAGTGATGCTGATAAATGAGTCTGCCAAAGATGACCATTAACCCTTTGACTGATGAATCTGAATGAATTTAATTAAATCGTTCGTGGTAATCTGGAACGAAATTAAGAAGTTCTCTGGTCTCGGTCGATTCCCCCCCCCCCCAATTTGGTGTCTCAGTCTTTTGAACATAATAAAATCGTCTGACAGTAGCTAAAGGGTTGTCAGGCCGTGGATGCGCGTGCGCGTGCGCACCCACACCCACACACGAGAACTGACCACCCATATAAGGAAAGGCTGGGCGGTGTATTAAAAAAAAAAAATGCCACTACGCCAATGACAGTGATGGTGGTGATGAGGGTGACGCGTGCCAACGACTCCACAAACAAAAAAAACAAGACTCATTTAGTGGTAAACCCGCCTGACTCAACGCCACCTGACGCCACTTCTTTTTTTAGACCCTCCCCCCCCCTTTTTTTTTTCTCACGGGATGGAAGCATGCAGTTGGAATTGACACAAGCACTGTCTGGAACACAATTAGCCTAATTACCCTCTTTGTCGTCAGGTCAAAAGTCATACTTCGCTCTGCAACCAGACATGACGGAAGGTGACGTGTTTTCTCAATTCCCTAGTTTGTCAGTGTCTAGCTTTCTCAAATAACCTAGTCTGTCTACATATTTATAGATCTATTTATATATCTAAAAGCACTGTGTGAGATGGTCCCGACAAAGATGCTTAGGTATAGTCAGGGACAGAACTGCGTCTAATTCACACTTCAGGCAAGTCTGTCACTTTCCTCCCTGACGCATCATATTCAAAACGAAGAATCATATATTTGGCAGAGAAACAATACTCAAGACTCTCAGTTCAGGTATTATAATCAGTTAAGGGAAGTAGGATGCATATGTGTTCGAATATCAACAAACTTACGCCCCAAACTGTGCTTCTGTCCCTATTGAAGTTCCAACTTCCTCTCCCCAGACCTACAGTCGAATATTCCTATTCATATAATACCGTCCGATTATGCACCATTTTTTTTTTTTTTTGGCACCCAGGCTCTTATGACTCTCAGTTGAACAAATTCATTTAACATTTGCTGAAATAAATACTATAGGTAGCCTGATTCGTTTCGTTTCGTTTTTGAAGGCTGCAACATGCTTGCATGCGTCGGCCTTTTTGGATTGGAGCGTGTAGCATTTTATGACCGGATGCCCTTCCTGATGTCTACCAATGACCCTTGGGTGGATTCGATCCTCCGACCCTACGGCCAGAGCGGAGCGCTCTAACCCACTGAGCCACGGCTGCTACAGTCTACTGTCAAAACTATATTTCTTTCTATTTCTGTTGTCACTTCTTACAGAATGATGGGAGTTCAGCACATGGGGCACTGAGGCAAACAGAAGACTGAGGAGGTGACAGTCCTCAATCCTGTAGTCCATTCCCTTACTGCACTTGAATCCATCCTCGGTAACCACTGATACTTGTCTATATACAAAAACAGGAAGAAAAAAAAAAAATTACAAGACAAAATTTCCTTACAGGAAAATAAATTCATCCCGTACCACCCTTTGTAGCATTACAAATGCAGCATCCACCCACGAAACAAACTTCCACACTTTCCCCCGCGCCTCGTCACAGCAAAGTGCTGTCAGCTGCAAAGGAACGTCGGTTCACTGCATAGGACGACCAGTGGGGACGACCCTGCAGGGGCGGTTGTTGGCCTGAGGCTGATAGGTCTGCTCGGCCAGATAGACTGGGGCTAAATAAAAACCGCAAGGCACAACGATAACATAAAATTTAATTTAGAATTTGAGGATGGTCTCCACACAGCTATAGTGCACAGACATAACTCTATGATTCATACACAAAAGCACCAGATCCCCAAGTCCGTATTTCTATGGTTTGACCTTTGACCCCATAAAACTCTTTAAAAGACCTCAAACGATAGAAGGCAAGGAAAGTGTCTGCGGGTGTTTGCCAAGGAACAATTGTGATAAATGTGAAACCTGTGGAAAAAAAAAAATAAAGGAATGGCACCAAAGTGAAAAAGTGTTTGGAGGAAAGAGAGAAAATACAGTACGTCTCCACACTACAACGTGGACTTAAATACCTGACAAACGTGTAAATTTAGCTGACACTTCTAGAAGTTTAGAAAAGTGAAACCTTCATGCTCGTGTTCCCAATCTAAATCAACTATTACCTTGCAGAAAGGTTTCTTGCATTTTTTTTTTCCATCACCTGAGCACTGACTTGAATACAGCCTGTCGATAAGTAACCACTACAATATTAGGCCTGTTCTCTTGGCTAGCTTGCAGCTACTGTGGTGTAGAACTAATACGATTTGTTAGGATTTTTGTAAAGTCTGTAAACAAGTCAGGAAAATAACGAACTGTGGTTCTTTGTCTTAAACATCACCATTTGTGAAGCACAGTAAAAGACGCGTTTTTCAATTATTTGGATGCTGCTCTGATTTTTCAACATTTCGTTGTTTGCTAATCATTTAATGTCGTCACCTGCACCATCAATATACGCGGCGAAATAGTTACCATCTCATGCCTTACTGCAATCAAAAGCAGTCATCTGCCTGAAGGGGTTAAACTACTGAACCGTAGGCTATGGCCACAGTCCAAGAATCCTTGCCTCTCTGGATCTAGATTACTGAAATATTTACCACAGCAATGACTGTTAAGGTGGCGGCAACTTCACTTTACCCTAACAACGTACTCACGTTGGCAGTCACAAGATGGTAACTATGGTGGTGACACTGATGAACCTGGGCCACCAACTTTACCATCTTCCAGGATGGTAACGCTTCTTTGGATCGCGGCCGTACGTTCTATTTACATAAATGAATGATGAATGACAAGAAAGTTCAGTAACTCAACCCATTTCAGTCCCATGACATGCTTTTGATTACAGTTTATTCTTGTTAATACCATAACTCTTCACCACAGAAATGGCCTCTAGTTGTAAAGCGGTTGATGGAAGCTATTTCTACCTCGCCCCCTTTCCCGTTTGAAGTCTCTCCAAAGCTAACAGTCCAGTGGTAACATGAACATAATGTGAAGGGGTTAAAACTCGTCGTCCTGTTCCAAAATGTAAAGCACAGCAGGAGTCTTGAAATGATTCCATCCCCAAAGGGTGATTAAATGTTTTCCAGTCATGTCATGCCATGAAGGCTAGTCATCTATCCTTGAATGTACTGGACTAAGGTTGCCTAGTCTTATCCTCTGCACTACGAGGTGGGATAGGGAATTAACTTTACATGATTATTATTATTGTTATTATTTATTATTATTATTATTATTCACTGGTTGGTGGTGGCTACCATCATGCATTCAGTGTAGTGCTGCCTACTTCATTCTTCACCTTTATCATTCTTTTTCTTTTTCTGTCTGCCTTCCTTTCCTCCAATTTCTCCCATCTTTCCTGTCACTTTTTATTACTCTTCTTTCCTTTTCTAGTACCTTTACACTGAGTGGCAAGCCTCATGGTTTTTCTGTAAGCTAGGAAATAATTTACAATGGTGGGTAACCAACCCATACGTGTTCCCTACGTGCCAACAAGTGGGTTGGCAGAGTGTTAGTGCCCTTCCTCGTAAAACAACTAAGACAAACGGCCACCCCTTACGGGGTTTTGGCGTCTGGCTATAGAGATTATTTTAGCTAAAAGCAGTTGTATCGACTTATATTTCAACCGCAAACCCTACGGACTGAGGATTTATCAGCAACGGATACTGATATCAAAGGCAACTGTTTTGACCCAGCCTTCCGCTGCCTTGGACACCAAGGAGACCCTGTTTTGTCCCCTAACCCCTTCAATCCAACAACGTATTTTTAATCAATGATACTATGTTCGGATCACGTAAATTCGATTGAAGTTACGATGTTCTGATCATATAATGCATTAATGCATCAAAGACTCAGTTCTTACACCTATCAACCAGTCAAAACCTTCCACAGGAGTACCCGCTGATGTTTAATAATGTCCAGCTCGTTCCTACATCATCCTTGAACATGTGGGGTTTCATTCACTCGAGGTTTATCTTGGAAAGAACATATTACATCTCTTATGAAATCTGCTTCTAAGAGATTAGGTGTGCTAAGCCGACTCCGAACCTTCTTTACCCCTGCACAGATGTTGACTTTATACACGGGTTTTATTCGCCCCTGTTTGGAGTACAGCTCTCATGTGTGGGGAGGATCCCCACATGCAGCAGCCCTTCTCAACAGGGTGGAGTCAAAGGCTTTCCGTCTCATTAACTCTCCTCCTCTTACTAGCTCCCTTCAACCTGTCTCTTCGCCGCACTGTTGCATCTTTATCACTTTTCTATCGCTACTTCGATGGCCACTGTTCCTCTGAACTATCTGCTTGCATCCCTCCACCTCTACGACGGGCACGTAGTACCCGTCTAGCAACAACCTCTCATCCCTTTTCTGTCCAACTCTCTAATGCAAGAGTTAACCGTTACTCCCAGTCCTTAAGCAACTGGTCAGCTCTGGAACTGTCTCCCTCTGTCTGTATTTCCTACTTCCTATGATCTCCAGTCTTGAATTTCAAACGCAGTGTGTCCAGGCATCTCGAAATGAACGGATCTTG
>JAGKTI010024014.1:0-14553 GCA_018397915.1 Birgus latro
GATGGAAGAGTTGAGAGGTAGGATGGGACTGGAGTGTATTGGTGTTGTGATGAGGAGAGGTAGGCTGAGGTGGTTTGGACATGTGGAGAGGATGGGGGATGATAATTGGGTGCAGAGGGTGAGAGGTGTTAATATTGGGGGAGGGGTTGGGAGGGGTAGACCGAGAAAGACATGGGACGAGGTCAATAAGTGACTTAAGGGTTAAGGGACTGAACAGGGAGGCTGCCAGGGATCGGGCAGCGTGGAGAGCCACCATTATGTGACCAAGGCCGACGCATGCAAGCATGTTGGAGCCTTCAAAAACAAAATGAAAAGAACTGATAAAAAGTAGATTTTACATTGCCCTATAATTATTTAATGCCTACATATAACCAATAATAATGTTTGGACCGATTAGCGGGAAAACATTACGAGAAACAACAAAATCTAAATAGTGTTCACACTCAGTACTTGACAAAATTTATCAAAGTCCCAAGGACAACACCAAAATGGGCTTTACTAAATGAAACAAAGTAACAACAGAACACATAATTAACCAGAGAAAACCCAAATATCACACTGAACTCTAGAATGGGGAAGAAGCACCTGTTACGTAAAGATGAGAAAACATTGTGTAGAATATGAAAGACAGTACATGAGCAAAATCAAAGACATTAAAGTACAGCATACCGGAAAACGTGGAAACATTACAAGAATAGCAACAGGGGTAATAAAAAGTAATGACAAAAAATAAAGAAGACAATTGTCATGACGTAAGAAAAGTAAGACAAAGGAATGAGTGCAACAACAAACAGGCCTACACACATACCAAGACACTAGAATGTGAAAGCCAAAAGATAACATTTCTGATGCAAACCAAAAAGCTAGAAGAGAGGGGAAATTATTGAAGTATGAGCCTAACCTAGTATGAGACATGTCAAGAAGAATGCAAATCAACATTTATTCATATGTGAAGCATATGAAGATATCATCATCCAATCCTACGTTGCCCCATGAGAAGCGACGAGAAATTAAAGGAAATGAATCAATAATACAAATACTAAAACAAAATGATTTACAAGTGGTAGCAAATACGGAGGCCAGAATACTGAAATGAAGAGAAGTGATTATGAATATATGGAGCAACATGGAAATGAACAACAGACTGGACAGAGAGAGAGAAATATTTAAGACAAGAATTCGCACATGGCAGTACACACCAACAACAACAACTGGGGACAAAGTGACTTGAAGAGGATTTCTCAGTGGCCCAACTAATCACTATACTATTTTTTGGTATCGAGGCAAAGATGCACTTGACAAGTTGGTGATAATTGGCTCAATGCAACATGTCCAAATAACACTTACCAACTCAAATTTCCCCCTCATATATATGTTGTCAATTAATAATAAAGAGATCATGAAACAATGTTGTATTCAGCCAATCATCACCAACCTGTCAAGTGCAGCTTTGCCTCGATAAAAAAAAAAAAAAATATTGGTAATATCCATCAATCAGAGAGAGAGAAACATTATAAAATATGATATACTTAACCTTCCAATTAGGCATCACTTCCAGCTGTGGTACCCATCTGTCTTATCGATAAGACCCACCAACCACAGGCAAACATCCACTCCCGAAGGGCCATCCTGTGAACAAAATAGTCATGTAAAAATTGGAACAAAATCAAAATAATTATAATCAATAATTCACAAGGCCTATATAAGCTATCATCCCTTGTTCAGGTTAGGATATACGGCATAGAGGACCATAAAACCAATTATTCCCCCAATTCTTACCATTTATTCTGAACCAAACACCTGCTTTTTTACCTCTTTTTTTCCTCTATTTTTTCCCCTCTCGCTGCTTGGTCTCGTGTCTCCTTAACATCAATTTACAATTTGGCTGTTCTATTTCCCTTGAGAGGAACACTCACATGGGTTTCTGGCCCTTGCTTCTTCCTTCCTTGCACAAAAAAAAAAAAAAAAAACCTGGAAAGAAAATTACTTTGGTTAGGTTCAGGCTGCCTACAGTGGAATGGCCTGCCTTTGAGCTACAAATATCCCTCAACTACTTCCCTATTCCTCAAAAGCAGGAAGCCTGTCAGAAAATGGAAAATCTAAGCCTACAGTCCACAGGGTTCACACTGATGCAAGTCTGGGATCATGTAAACTTGGCTACCTTTCACTAACCTATATCTACACGTCACAAAATCACCAAAACTATAAACAAATCACACAAAAAATATCATAAACTGTATTTCATCTTCATAAATATAAATCATTATATTTCACTCTACCTATATATAGGCCGGAAAATAACCAAACAGATGCTTACCTCATGAGTGATCTATACCCATTATTTTGATGTCTAACTTATGTCACCGTCCTCCATCTTCCTCCTGGGTATGTGAGAACGCTTTTTGCCACGTTCTTTGACATCTTGTTATCCGCTGACCCACGATTCTGACTTGAAAAAACACCTGCACTACCTTCACCTAAAATGGCGCCGGCCCCCTCCGCCATCACCTAAAATGGCGCCGGCCCCCTCCGCCAGGCAAACATCCGGGACCTGAAAATTTTTATAACGGCATAAAACCAACGCCTGATTGATGGTAATAACATTAAACCTAGTAATAATATAAGTAATAATAATAAGAGCAATAATAGACCCCTCAAAAGCAACGAAATTGTCTGATAAAGGTAAGCCTGCAGTCCACGGGGTTCACATCAGGTAAACCAGGGGTCCCCAACAATTACCCTATATTAAACTAAATCTAAACCACATTGCCACATCATTCACTGCCAGAACTGAACAAACCACACTACAGAACATCATAAGGGCCTGCATTTCATCTTCACAAATATTATTCACCTTAAACTTTCGCTCTAGGAATGGGCCTGAAAGGTCACCTAACAGACGCTTACCTTGAGTGGTCAATACCCATTATTTACATGTCCACCTCATGTCACCGTCTTTCCTCTTGCTCCTGGGATTCCTTCAAGTCTTTTTTACCAGTTTTTCGACGTCTTGGTATCAGATGACAACAGTTCTGAATGGAACAAGAGCAGTATCTCCAGCAATCCCTCCACTACTACCGCTCCCAAGATGGCTGCTAGCCTCCCCTGAGCAGAACATCCGGGACCTTCTGAAAATTTTTTCTAGCAACACAAACCCACCGTCTGATTGCTAATATTAACAATCAAAATAATAGAAAAAATATATTACAACATTCTGGAGGAAAGAAAAGAGCCAATTAGCAATTTACCTTCATTATTAACCTCGCATTTATGGAACAAAGTCCATAGAAAACGAGTAATCTTCAAATATGGACCATAGAAAACGAGTTGCCAAAAACTATTCTAAATTTTGTTAATATGGTAAACACATAACATACTTGAAATCTATAAGCATCTGCTTAACTGCCTGTGCCATTAAGGCAGAGTGTGGTGGCCAGAAACTAATCTCGTCTATGTCAACCTCTTCTTCGTCATCTGGGTGCCCATTCCCAAACTCGTATACCTCCATCTAATCCTCCGTCTCCCTCCTCCTTCTACACCATCATCTTCATATACTCTATCAAATCTTCCATCTACTTCTTATCTCTCCATCTCACTCATCCCTTCATCTCGTCCCCCTTTCTCCGTCTCCATCAACCCTCCATCCATTCTCTCATCCCTCAATCTCTTCTCTCCCTCCCCATCTCTGTCTTCCCTTTATCTCCATCTCTCCCCTCCCTCAATCTCATCTCTCCCTCCACCTCCATCTCTCTCATCCCTCCACCCACTTTTTCTTGGTCTCCATGACTTTCATCCCTCTCAACCTTCTATCAGTTCTTTCTCCCACTCACACTTCATCTTTCTTCTCCCTCACCATCTCTCATTCCTTCTCCCCCTCCATCTCATGTCCTACTCCTACAAAAATGTCAGTAAAATAGGTCTAGGAACCAAGGAGATTCATTCCTACCTTATTGCAAAAGGTTCACTAAATATCACACAACCACACCCACAATCCCTTTTATCTGGGCCAGTTCCATCAGATGAAAAACCTGCTATAATGAACTTCTGAAATGCGGAAATTTGATTCCACTTTATTGGTAGTAGTAATAGTGTTTTTACAGCAAGTTCAAAATTTGAAAAGCAATAAAAATGAATGGTAAAAAAAAATACCACATGGGGACTGCACTTCCAATTCTCTTTTATTCAAATGGGTGTTACAGGTTACTTAGGACAGATTATGTCTTTCACAGATTGATTTGGATACATTAGAGATAGATTAAGATAGAAATTTGGGTCTGATAGGAATTGGGGCATTCCAACATTGTTTCAGTGACAATTGTAAGTGGTTAAAATCAAGGGGGATCTGGGGGCATGGGTTAGGATACGTTGGCACGACCATCGGTAAATAAGCTGGCTCAGGTGTCTCTGTGGCATAGGTATGGAGTATAATGCTGTATGTTGCAAGACTTGGCCAATAAAGGTGGATGTTCGTAGGCTCAAACATACAGATATTAACATTAAATGGATAAGTTGTGCGTCCTTGAAAAAGTCCCTAAGGGAGCTAAATTTAACATTGTAGAAAACATATGAAGGTGTGATGAGGAGGGCTACACTGAGATAGTTTGGCCATGAGAGTATGACAAATGGGTGTGGGAAATAAGAGTACATGTCAGCTAGTGTTGCAAGAGCCTCACCCAAAGACATGGCACAAGACCATAGCGTGACATTCGGGTTAAAGGACAATATAGAGGCGGCCAGACACTGAGCAGCAATGGAGAACTGCCGCCAGGTGACCAAGGCCAACCCATGAAACAAACTATTCTATAAAAGTTCTGTAATCTAAATTCAACAAATGGTTATCAATACAAACAGTCATGTGTTGCATATTGTACCCCAGTTACTCTGTTTTAACAGTGTGATAAAGTTTTTGAATTAGTTCTGAAAAAGGATCAAAAATAGTACACTACTGTAGTTAAAAATAGTGTATACATGTCCTAAAAATGGCATTGTTAGGATTTCTTTTATAAATAAACAAAATTCCTTGAAAAATGATGTTCATTTATTGCTACATTTTTTTTAAAATAAATGAAATGAAACCAAATAAATTAATCACTGCTCTGGCCGAGATCTCAGGCCCTTGCGCTTGAATCGCGTGCATGTAACCACTGACCCAAAGGGAGGTTCCCCCCTTTGCCTCTGGCCAACACGGGCTTTTATACATCCCATTACAATTTCAACCATGGAAAAAAAAAAAAAACACTTATTTCACAGTTGACAGGCAGATAATGGCACTATGCTTCTACACTTTTTCAGCACATCTTTGTGACTAGCATCATTCCAATACGTTTTCCACAAGTGAACACTCAAGATGGATATATGGCACTTTCAGACCAACTTACAATTACAAGAGCATGGTGCGATCTGAATGCCATAATCTACCATTACAATTTACCTTTTATGATTCATTTCTGGTTCTACACTTTTTCAGCACTTCTTTGTGACTAGCATCATTCCAAAATGTTTTCCACAAGTGAACATTCAAGATGGATAGATGGCACTTTCAGATCAACTTAAAATTACAAGAGTATAGTGTGATCTGAATGGCATAATCTACCATTACAATTTACCTTTTATGATTCATTTTTCGCTGAATTTAAGTGAAAAACAAAAGGACCTCCATCCACAAGGGCCTGTGTTATAAATATTTCACATTTTATTTCCCAACTATTCATTGGCCCCAAACGCCGATGAATGTGGTCAACAGCATATATATTTCATTAAATGTCACAAGTTAAATATCATCCCAATACTGTATATATCATGCTAATCACGTCACATACTATACTTCTGTCATATCTATCAAATACTTATCTACCACATACTTATCGACTACAGTCTATCACACATCTATCATCTATTACATACTTCTATCACATCTACTACATACTTTAAGATATCTGTCACATACTTGATCACATACCTATCACATATTTCATTTATCTGTCACTTATATATCATGTCTATCACATCTATCAAACACTTATACACCTACTTATCTATCACATACAAATCTATCACATCTAAAACATCACATCACATTATCACATACTTGGCTCATATCACTGACTTGGGTAACAATAATCTTGTTTTTAATGCATCAAAGACTCAGTTTTTAAACCTATCAACCGAACAATATCATCTACAGAAGTATCCACTAATGTTTACCAATATTCAGCTCAATCCTGCATTATTCTTAAACAACTCAAGTGTGGGAAGGCTCCCCACATACAGCTCTTCTCAATAGGGTGGAGTCAAAGGCTTGTCGTCTCATTAACTCTCCTCCTCTTACTCACTCCCTTCAACCTCTGTCTCCTTGCCACTCTGTTGCATCTTCATCTCTTTTCTATCACTACTTCGATCATCACCGCTCCTCTGAACTGTCCGTTTGCATCCTTCCAACTCTACGACAGGCACATAGCACCCTTCTAGCAACAAACTCCATCCCTTTTATGTCCAACTCTCTAATGCATGAGTTATCCGTTAATCCCAGTCCTTCATGTATGCAACAAGTCAACTCTGGACCTGTCTCCCTCAGTCTGCTTCCAATAATCTCCAGTCTTTCAAATGCAATGTGTCCAGGCATCTTGAAATGAATGGATCTTGAATTTGGCTCTATCTTCTTTTCTTTCTTGGAAGGTACAGTTTGCAAGCTCCTGGTCTTTGGTTCCTACTTCCTTGCATGAAAAAAAATTAACATACTTGTCTACCACATATCTCATACATATCTATCACACACAGTACTTATATATCATGCTCATCTATCATGCTTACATATTCCACGCAATTACATCACATACTTTATTACATTTCTCAATATTCAACTGTTCCATTTCTCACCCTGCAGTCCACTCGGATCACCTTTCAGAAAAAATCCACCTCGCTGGTTGATCTCCAAGGCTGTCGACCATTTTACCTGCTAGGAAAAGGGATGTTAGGCAAGTCTGAGGGCGAGGCTGGAGGGTGAGGTTGGAAGGCAAGGTTGGAGCACAAGGTTGAGGGGTGAGGTTGGAGGGTGAGCTTCAGGGGCAGGTCCAAGGGGTTCATGGGGGGGGGGGGGACATTTTTCTCTCTGGGGGAATTTCTAAGGGTGTGTGCGTGTGTGCGCAGGGGGGGGCATAGTTGGTGGGTGGGCAGGAGGGCAGATGGGCATGGGTTGTGGGTGGGTCAGAGGGCAGAGAGGCATGGGTCATGGGAGGGCAGGAGGGCAGACGGGCATGGGTTGTGGGCAGAAGGGCTGGCGGGCCTGGGTCGTGTGCGAGAAAGCTGGTGGGCATGGGTCGTCTGTGGGAAGGCTGGTGGGCATGGGTCGTGGGCGGGAAGGCTGGTGGGCATGGGTCGCGGGCAGGAAGGCTGGTGGCCATGGGTCGTGGGTGGGCAGGTCTACAGATAAGGCAGGGCAGGGCAGGTAGAATGGGGTACAATATATTTATTTCAGTGCCACAATGCACCAAGTTTCACTTAACAAACGACCAACACAACCAGGACACACAACCAAGACTGGACAAACCAGCAACCAAGTTATTATAATATAACCTAGCAATCCCCATTCTCTAACTCATTCCCAATACACCCTCCCTTCCTCCTAACTCACCCACCCAACCTAACAATTCTCATTTCCTAGATCTGTTAGACGCAACACCAACAAGAATAAAGCCCATACTTATCTTCCCTTTCTGGTCATCATTACTGGTCTCCATGCTCCAATACTCCACCTGTTAAAGAAGGCAGTCTAAGCATTTCATTAAGTAAAAAACAAATTGTGACATTTATTTGGAAAGCTATCAATTTTCCAAAGGCACTAAGAAAAGAGGGTCAACTGGGGGGAGGACAGCAAGATAGCAGGGGACAGGGCAAGCATTTCAATAATAAAAGAAAAAATTTTGAATATTTTCTTTTATATCTGTAAAAACACCAATTTTTCAAAGGCACTACGAGATGGGGCCAAGTGAGTTAGGGGAAGGACAGCAAGATGGCAGTGGACAGGATGGGTATTTCATTAATAAAGGCAAAAAAAAAAAAAAAAAAATACAAATTTCATTATTAGGAAAACCACCATTGTTTCAAATGCACAAAGAGGGGTGTTAGAGTTGGGGAGTGGACAGTGAGATGACAGGGGACAGGGTGAACATGGCATCATTTTCTTTAAATTGGGGGTATCGATGTAAACACTAAATAAAAAGTGGTAGGTGGTGGCGACCATCATCCACTCACTTGATGTAGTGCTGCCTACTTCTTCCTTAGCCTTTATCATTCTCTTTCTGTGCCTGCCCTCCTCTCTTCCTATTTCTCCCATCTTTCCTGTCACTTCTTATTGCTTTTCTTTCCTTTACAGGTGGCTTTACATTGAGTGACAAGCCAAATGGTTTCCTGTAAGCCAAGAAACCATTTACAACGCTGGGTGGTAACCATATAACCAAACCATACGTGCTCCCTACGTGTCAACAAGTGGGTTGGTGGAGAGTTAGTGCCCCTCCCTGTAAAACAAATAACTCAGAGTCAAATGGCCACCCCTTACGGGATTATGGCGTCTGGCAATAGATAGATAGAGATAGATTCTTATATCTCGAAGTCTCCCAGTTTTCCAAAAGCACAGAGAGGGAGATAAGAGCTGGCACGATAGTGAAATGGCCGAGGACAGGGCAATATGGAGGCGATTTGTCTGTGGCCACCACCAAAGGGATTTAGGCATCTGGCTATAGACTATGCAATTTCAGTTTTAAAGCACTAACATTCTGAAGCAACTAAGATATTTCATTTTCAAAAAGCACCATATCATTAATTTGTGCACTATGATTAAAGATATACAGTAATGTGCTACAGTAATTCAATTTTACAGCTCTCCCTCCATGCTAAGGGATCCTTGTATGAGGCATGTGTTGGGAGTGTGATGCTGTATGGTACTGAGACCTGGCCAGTAATGACTGGTACAGAAATGACTATAAGATGGACGTATAGTGAGTCCTTGAATGTGATGCCTGGAAGAGACTATGTTTAAGACTGGAGTTGGCATGAAGGATGGGACTGGAGTGTATTGGTGCTGCAGTGCAGCAGGGCAAACTGAGTAGGAGTGAATGGAGGATGACAGCTGGGTGCAGACTGTGAGCAGTGTAACATTGGGGGTGGATTGCCCCAGGAAGTTTAAAGACCTTGGGTGAGGTCAGGGTGATCTCAGGGATAAGGGATTGAACAGGGATGTTGTCAGACACTGAGCAGTGTGGAAAGACACCATACAGTGACCAAAAACAAGCATGTTGAAGACTATATGCATGATATGATACTAATATTCAGGGACTGTTAACTTGAAACAGTGTACAATTCAAATATTTTTAAAGCACTCTACTAGCAGTTTCAGGCACTACTATTTCAATAAGTATTGTGAGTGTCTTGGTATTAAGTCAGGTCTCAACTGGTGCTGTAGAGGGATGCCTTCACATGGTGGCATCAATACAACCAGCTGGTGCAGCTGCCTGAATATAGTGTTCAAACATCCCTCACTTCCCTTATTTCAAAAAGGAGGATGACTGACTGAAGGGTAAGGGCACCTTCACCCTCCAGTCCACATCAAGGTAAATCATTACTTCTATTACAGGTAAGCCACAACAGCAAATTAATACACTTCCACTATGGCAGCTAGTTTGATGCTTTCCCAAAATTTTACAACAATTATGGCAATATTTTTTTCTTAACATCCAATGAAAATTTCCTGTACTATGGATTAATGTAATGTTTTCAAAATACAAGTTGGATGATGGGTGGATGGAGGATTATGTAAATTCATACTGTACCCTGATACCAGAGAAAAAATTTTTACAGCTTAATACTGTTTTCAGTGTGTTAAAAAAAAGGCCTGGGACAAGGTCAGTGTGTGACCTCAGGGATACGGGACTCAAGGGGGAGACTGCCAGAGATCAAGCATCATGGAGACCTCCCATTTGGTGACCATGGCTGATGCATAATTGAATATTGGATCTCGGGAATAAGGGACTGAAGTGGGAGGTTGCCAGAAATCAAGCAGCATGGAGGCCAGCCATTACATAACCAAAGCCAACACATACATGTTGGAGCAAATATAAACTATACGATAATATCACATAAGTGATCATTCATTTACCTACTTAACTATGATGGATTCTCACCTTCAAAGGGGGACAGCACAGCACACGAAGGTACTGGTGTAGATCATCTAGTACCTTCCCTGTGGCCATTTAAATTCCTTCCTCGTCGAGCAGCCAAGTCTTATTAAAATTAAAAAAAATTCGTTCAAACAAAATAAGACGAGAGTTCAAGACAAATGTGACTGAAGAGTTTTAACACATTTAAGCATTTCATTTCCATTATATTTTACTGGTAAATCAGTCACTTAAATCACTTGTGTGTATTCTGCCAGAGATAAACAGCCATATATAAACATGAAGCACAATGAATCAAGAAGTATTGCACCAACAAGCATACCACCCTAACAAATATTCCACGAGTCTTCACGTACAGTAAGCCATCCACATTCACGGATTTAACTTTCGCGGGCTTTGACGATTCGCGAAATGCCCCTCTCACGAGCCAAGACTGAATTTAATGGGTATGATTGCAAGCTCGCCTATATATGTAGCTGATGACATTCCCACACTTGAGTGTGGCAGAGTCATCAACTATTCGGGATATTTTATGTTGCTTTCAGGACCCACATATGGTTTATTAGGTATAGTGTGTGCACACTTGCTTACAGGGGGTGATTTGCTGCTGTAGAGGCATTTACGGGAGGGTGTACCAAACATTAGTGGGAATTTGGCATTCGTGGGGGTCTGTGTCCTTTAACCCCCGCGAATGTGGAAGGCCTGTTGGATACAACAGGAACCTTTAAGAAGTACACAATAATAACCATTTAACTGATCAACTTATATCTCCATCCTTGACTATGTGAGACAGCCATCATAAGTCAACATCACTTCTTCAGTTTTCAAGTCCATCCAAAAAGCACAGGCTAAAAAAAAGAAAAAAAAAAACCCATCAGACTGTCAAGTTCAAGACGGATGTAAAGGTATCATTGTATCACTGGATTTCAAAGTGTTTCAAAATAACACCAATCATGCTTCAAGATGGATGTAAGGCTATAATAACTCACTAGATTTCAAAGTTTTCAAATGCATCAAAATATCATTCATGTCTTGCAGTATCACCAATCACACTTCAAACTGCAAATATGTTCAAAATATCACCACTTCTTCCTATCACCAGCGTCAAAAGGCAAAAACCATGTTCAAAATATAACCAATCATGCTCCAAAATGGAAAAAAAAAAAAAAAAGTCAAAATTTCATCACTTCTTCCAATCACCATATGTTAAAGAATACAGGACTTTACATTACCTTTTTGCTGATAAACTAAGACAACATTGGGCAGAGTACATGGCAGCCCTTAAGTCCAAGATTGCTGACTTTTTATACACAGCTAAGTCTATCGTAAGTCCATATCCTGAGAAAGAATACTACTATAAATAAAAAAAAAAATGAAGAGTTTATGACAGGAGTAATAATACATCGACCACCTCGTTTCAGATATCTCAGTATAGTCACTTATATCACTTTACTGTATATATTAAACGTGAATGCCTACTCACTTGAGATACACTTGCATTCAAACACTTGACACCCACACTTACCACAGCAGACAGCAGCCCTCTGAGATAACAATAACCCTCTTATTAAGAATATAAGTCCATCTTAAGGGCACCAGCTACAAAAAATTAATTAAAAATAAATACAAGAGTTTATGGCACTGGAATAAGGATATGTCAGCCATTTGACCAAGGATATGTCAAGTGAAATATGAAAGATACAGGTATATGAGTATGGATATTTCACTGTCATTTGAGAAAGCTTGTCATTTTTTTCAATCTATTAAACAAAAATGCCCTCAAATTCAAGGGGTTTAACAGTACATACCTTAAAACTGATAAACTCATGCTACCACCCTTGCCATATCACTGGAAACTGGGGTAGCCATCATATGTCAGGGATGAGCCAAGCATCAATGCCCATACTCCAGTTGGGGAGGGAATCATCAGCAGCCAAAATCATCTGAAAATTACCAAGTCCTGAGATTATAGACGATCCTATACTCTTTTCATCTTAAATTGGCAACATTGTCCTTCACTGGCAATTTCCCATAACTCAGAAAATACAGGCAGGCATCTTATTGAGAAAAATGAAGCCAGTGAATGTACAGTGACATTGGATGGGGAGGATATGGCAAATATGAGTGCATTTAAGTAGCTGGGTAGTGTGATGAGTAAGCATGCAAGTCTGGAGGGTGAACTGCTTGAAAGGGTGCAGCAGGGAAGGAAGGCTGCTGCTTCATTAAAAGCAGTGATAAGAAATAGGGAAGTGAGCATGGAATTGAAAAAGTTGTTACATGACAGTATTGTGATACCAACTCTAACATATGAAAGTGTAGCTTGGACCCTGTTGGAAGAACAGAAGTCAAGAGTGAGAGCAGTGGAAATGAGTTATTTGAGAGGAGCATGTGAAGCCACATGGAGAGAGAGACTAACAAATGAGAAAGTGAAGGAGCATTGTGGTGTACATGTCGACGTAATAGGAAGAGTTAGGAGAAACATGTTTAGGTGGTTTGGCCATGTGGAGAGGATGGAGAGTGAAAGACTGACGAAGACAGTGTATGTGAGTGAGGTGGAGGAGGGGGGAGGGAGGGGGAGGCTGAGGATGAGATGGAGGGATGGAGTGAAGAGGTATATGAGAAAGGGGGATGTGAGTTGGGAGCAGGGTTGTGAAATGGCGGAGGACAGAGCGACATGGAGGCGATTTGTTTGTGGCCACCCCACGCGGAATTCAGGTGTCTGGCAATACTGTATATAGATAGACAGACCTTAATCCTGACTTGGGTGACCATAAACAAATCACTATGTCATTGTCCCCTGCCATTTTGCTGCCCTCCCCCAAAATAATCATAATAATAATAACAATCTTATTTATAATAATCATTTTATCCTGTGTTGCCCCACGAGGTGCATAGGAGCCCGGGGCTTCGCAAATTCGTCCTGACATTTAAGATAGTGACCAGCCTCACTCATCCCTGAGTGGCATTATATGAGCAATAAACCCCAACCACCCCTTGGATATAAACCTGCACTGGCTCAATCTGATTGGAGCACCTTAATTCTGGCGCCACCTTCCAAAGGAGTCTTATCACCACAAACACTGATAAAGGCGCTTCTTTTCTTCATCTCCCAGCCCGCCCGTAGTGAGACACTGTTTTCTATTGATACTGCAATAAAGGTCTGTCTAGATGGCAACATACCCACCGGTGCCTGAAGTATCTTATGATCTTCCTTCAAAGGTCACTGAGATCGAAATTTACTAAACATTTTCTCAGATCAGTGTTTGTGGTGATAAGACGCCTTCGGAAGGCACTGCCAGAATTACCAACTAAACCACGAGGTGCCATAATAGTTATAAAGTATGGTTGCCACTCAGCAAAGTCGATGGTTTCCTGGTATACAAGATAACATTTGACTTGTCACTCAGTTCAGAGTCACCCACAGACAGTGAAGAGGAAAGAACACAGGAAAAAGACAAAAGAGGAAGCAAGGAAAGAAGTCAGAGGAAAAGGCAGTCACCCGAGAGGAGCACTACACTGAGTGAGTGGATGTTAAATTTCCCAACCTACCACCTACAGTCATATAATAAGCCAAAATCCATTACATAGCCATTCATGACTACTATTTTTACTCTATCAAAAACTCCCACTTCTCCATACTAAATGCTGAGGTGTAACAAAAGATTGACCCTATAATAGGCGGCTAGTCAGGAACAAGTCCTATGGAAATAATGTAGTATGTTATTTAAAATGTTAACAACCCTAAATGCGATTACCCTTCATCTCACAAAACATTGCCAGAAATAATTCTGGAAAAGGTATGAGGCAACGATAAATTAAATACAGTAACTCAAACGGTGTGACTGCAGGGATAAGGGACTGAATAGGAAGGCTGCCAGAGATTGGGCAGTGTGGACAGCCGCCATTAGGTGACAAAGGCCAGTGTATGCAAGTTAGCCTTTATGAACGGTTTGATATAGGATGCGACATTCTATCATATGCCACTCAAACTTATCTTGGTCAATTTCACACTTTCAATATTGTAATAGCCAAAAGTATTCTTTAGAACCCCCCCCCTTTTTTTTATGCAAGGAAGAAGGACTCAAATGCCAGAAACCTGTACTGTGATGGGCTATCGGCTTTATCAGATCTGTCTTCTCCCTGATAAATCTGACACAGAAGGTGTACGTCTATAATGAAATACGAGTAGATCAATTATAACAGATGAATGAAAATAGGGTATATATACTTCCATTAAGGAAACTCCCTAACACCTCTTAATGATTTATTTTTGGATATGGCTGGTATGTATCCTTTTGTACAGTCAGCTTAAGAAGTGACAGCAGAGCATCCAGAAGATTTCTGTCAGCATTAATGCATACACTTATCCTTGTATCTTAACAAG
>JAGKTI010024015.1:0-14552 GCA_018397915.1 Birgus latro
TATATACTGTATACAGGGTGTCCCGGGAGTTAAGCCTAAAACTTTGGGAAATGATAGATGAGGGAATTTTAAGCAAAGAATGTTATATAAACATGTGTCCTTTTTTTTGGGGGGGGGCTCAATGGCCATCACCCACAATGAGAGGTATTAGGCCAACCTTTTCAGTCTCACAGCAATAACACCCACACAACATGAGGCAGCCGATCTAGGGGGCCAAGCGTGGAGGGAGCATGTGTCAGAATGCTCTCAGATCGGCTAGATGCACCTCTTCCCTCCCTGACGATCAACACTGGTCAGATCGCCTCACCCTGGTCGGCAGCCTGGAGCAGATCACAGAGGTTGGAGTAGATGGTAGCTCCGAGGTGGTACGACCAGGTGTGGGCGTTGAGGGTCAGGAATTGTCGGTTGGAGGCTACGTCGAGCCGATCCTTGTGGTTGAAGATCGGAGGGCGAGATGGGGTGCCCTCCACTGCTGGAGAATGGGAGGATTCAGTAACCTCCTCCTCGGCTAAGGAGCCGGTCAATGCTGTATCGGCCATAGAGGTGGTGTCCGAGGAGTCCTTCCCCTCCTCAGTCTTTGACGCCGGATGGTGTATGTCGGCTGTGTTCGTTGCTATGTCCTTTTCCAGAGCCGGGTCGGTTATCAGGGTTGCAGTCTGACTGTTGAGAGGAGTATCCAGTCGCATTCTTTTCTGTCGTGCTGTGCAGGGGGCAGCAGGCCACGGCTGCTGGGCCCGATGCTTCCGTCGGCGAGGAACTGAGTGTACACCGGGTGTATGGGGATGGCAAGGTGAGGCAGCCCACTCTCCTCAGGGATCTTAGGTAGGAGAAAGCACAAAGCTCCCTTGTCATCCCCGTAAAAAGCCTTCACCATCGTGATGTACATCTCCACAATGGTGTTTAGCTTCCTAGGACTCAAAGGACTCCTGGCCTGACGTCCCCAGGCCGTGAGATGTCGCCGTTCATGAGCAGAACCTTTCACGACCATACCTCCCGGCTCAGTAGCATCCCGAGGCTCAGGAGTCTTAGGAGTCACAAAGAAACTAAACTCCACCATCTCTCCATCCCCAAGGGAGTGTTGGAGGTGCCATGGGTTTAGTTTAATGACCACCTTGCGGTGCACAAAAACATCAGTGCCAGTACCCTGGCGTATGATGAATCCGTATCCTGTCCTGGCATTGAAACAAACCACTGATCCCCTTGGATCTTTTGGGCTGCTGGAGACTCTGGTCTGCTGGATGACCTCATCCATGGGTCGCAGGCATCAGCAGATGTATCTGCCATGGTTGTCTGTCATCTTCTCTCTCTCTCATCTCCACTCCTGTCTCTCCACATGTGTCCAAAACTCAGCCATTACGGAGCTACAATTACTGATGACCTTACGGGAGAAAATGGTCTTCATAATTCGTTCATGAAGTCATCAGTAATTGTAGCTCTGTAACGGCTGAGTTTTGGACACATGTCCATGCAACATTTTTTGCTTAGAATTCCCTCAGCTATCATTTCCCAAAATTTTGGGCCTAACTCCTGGGACACTCTATATATAAATATATATAGATACAGCAATCTCCATAATATCTGGATGTGCATAAATCCACCGACATCTGCTAGAGCCACCCTGCCTCCTCCCCATTTCCTGCTCACCCACCGAGACGAGTGCACGCTCCTCACCATAGCCGCCCACGTGTTTGCTTTTGTGGTCGTGCCCTACCTACTGCAGGCACTGCTGTTCCTCTGCTGCCTCTTCCTCGTGTGTGTGATGATGGCCCCGCCACCCGAGAAGAGAAAACGAGTGGCGTTCACTCTGGAGAAGAAGCAGGAGAAATTGGAGAAGGTGGATGCGGGATGGTCGACGTCTCGCATCCTGTGTGAATTCAACCTGGCCACCTCTACCTTGTTTGATATCAAGAGGTCCCGTGACAAGCTCACCCACTAGATGGCTGACTTCACATCGAAGACCAAACACAACGTGGAGAGGAAAATTATGTACACTCTCAGGTTTGCAGAAATTGACCGCTCTACGCTGATTTGGTACCGGCAACAACGTGTTGCTGGTGTGCTGGTGCATGCTATGGAGTTGAAGGCTGCCGCCGATAGGTTCGCAAGGTTACACGACACCCCAGACTTCAAGACATCCAAGGTTTGGCTCTTTGCTTTCAAGTTACGGCATGGACTTACCAACCTTAAGGCCCATGGCGAAGCTCTGGATGCCAACAAGGAGGGAGTAGAGAAGTTTTGGCAGAAGGTGAAGGGCTTGATCGACAGGGAGGGCCTCACTCTCAGTCAAGTTTACAACGCTGACGAAACTGGTCTATTCTATCACTCGCTGCCTACGAACACTCTAGCCGAGGAGATGGGGGAGCGTGAACCTGGCCGCAAGCTGTCAAAGCAACGGATCTCTACTTTTTGTTGCGCCAATGCTAATGGCATGCATCGGCTCAAGCCCCTTATTGTTGGCCGTGCAAAGCAGCCTCGGTACCTTCGTGGGGTGATGGATGTCCTTCTTGACATGTGGTACAATTCTGTGAAGGCTTGGTTCACAGCTAAGATCTTCAAAGACTGGCTTCACCAGCACCTCGTCAAGGAGGTCATCCATTACCAAACGAACACACTGGGAATCCCATGCGACCAGGTAAAGGCTCTGCTTCTTCTGGACAATGCACCTGCGCATCCATCCGACAAGGAGTTGGTGGCTGAAAATGGCCGTATTAGGTGCTTGTTTTTGTCACCAATTCGACTGCTCTCATCCAACCAATGGACCAAGAAGTGATCGTGGCGACGAAGAGGCTGTACCATCGGAAGTTCCTGGACGAGGTGATGGTTGTTCTCGAGGACGAGGACGAGCATAGGGAGGGACGGAACACGTGAGGCCAGCAGACTTTGGAAAACATTCGCCACTACAACATCAAGTCAGCTATCTACAATTGGGCCAGTGCATAGAAGGAAGTCTCCGTCAAGACTCTGGAAAATGCTTGGTCTTGTCTGCTTTCCGGAGCTGATGTAGCGCATGATTTTCAAGGTTTCGACGTGGATGACTTCCAAGCACATCTCCATGCGGCTGGTGACGACGTTGATGTGGACGATGTACGTGAGTGGTTGGATGATGACGAGTCCGATCTTGGGTATCAGATCATGTCTGATACTGAGATCGCATCTTCAGTTGCCGGTACAAGTACCCAGCGTGAAGATTCTGAAGAGGACAGTGACGATGATGCGGACTTCTCTCAGTGTGACACTACTCCAGCCATCCCCAAGCTGAGCGCACTCTGGAAGCACGCTGAGTTCGTTCTTGACTACCTAGAGCACCCGGACTGCGACAGGGAGATGGGGCCCCTGGGACTTGTGGAGGAAGTGTGCGCTTTCAGGCAGCGCATAATCAATTGCCAGAATCGCCATTCCTTACGTCAGTCAACCACTGACAATTTTTTCAGGCCCGTGTCCCCCGCCATTCCCAGCCATAGCTCCACACCACTGCCTCTCCAAGACAGGCCTTCCCGCTTCGAGCCACAGCCCAACACACCAGCCACGGTGGAGTCGCCACTGGACTTGAGTTTGTGGCTGTCTTCTGAGTCATCTGCAGTGGGTAGTCCATCACTTCGCCCCAGCGATGCGCCCCTAGGCCGCATGCAGTACCTGATCTCAGACTCTGATAGTGATTAAGCAGCAAAAAATCGCCACTAGACAAAACGGGAATTTACAGTGTTGTGCAGTGTAAAGACCAGAATGTACACCCACGGACAAATGTGTTGACGTCTCTCCATCCACACTGTGAACCAGGAAACCATGACGTGTAAACCCGAAGCACCTAGTAAATATCACAGGGACCACCGAGGTGGGGGGTGGGGGTGAGGAAGTGATTCATCCGGCAATACTATAAACTTGCCTCTAGAGTTATAATACTATTATCTGACACGTTCATATTATGAAATGTATGGTTTATTTCTACATCTTCACTATAAGTTTGTGATAGACTCCCGCTTAATTCCTAAACCCATAATATGACGGATGTTGGAAGAAGTTATGCTGCCATCTGTGCAAACTTTGGCAATCCCTGAACCTTAACATATCATTTATGTGCAGGATAACAGTCCTGTCCATACCAGCAGAACAGTGAAACAGTAGTTTGCAGAACACCCAGAGAGAGAAGTTATTGACTTGTCTAGTAAGAGGTGCGACATTAACCCCTTTGAAAATCTTTGGTCAATAATGAGTCAGGACTGGGATGTGGCAGAAGTAAGGAAACTTCCTGCCATCAAACATAAAGCATATGAAGTGTGGAACTCTGTAAGACGCCGAACAAACATTTGCATTAGAGTCTCTGCCAAAAAGACTAAATGAAGTTGTTGATGTGCAGGGTGGCTGGACAGGTTACTGACTTAATAATATCTCCTTTTTTATAGTTATGTGTTTGAATATACTGTTACGTATGATCCCTGCATTATCATTTACATGGATATTGTAGAAAGTCATTCTTGATAGGTAATATCATGCAATGTCTTCATTACACAAATAAGCAACAGTCGTTCATCAGGGTAAGAGACATCAAAATAACTGTCCTATGTGACGTTGTCTGCTATAACTAGCTCACCATACAGATGTGTGAACAATGTGAGATCTGATGTGATGATATCACCTATCATAGACCACTGATTAAAATAATCAAGACCTAAACACCTAATAACAAACTGTGCATCACAAATATGAATCGCTAACTTAACATGTGCAAATGGGTAGTGCATTACTGTTATTAAACAGCATTTACTGATTACCAGGTAACACTGTAATGTTTGCTTTGCTTTCTAGTGCATCTATATTTATAATTCACATTACCGTCGTAGAATGTGCGTTAACCTGCATCGTCATACCTCAGCCACACCAAATAATTAACCTGTAAAATGACTTGCAGCAATGTGCCAAGTGAGGTGTGGAAAGGAAGGGAACACACATGCGGGTCATGCCAAAGGGTCGGACATCCCAGGTTGGGAGGAGAGAAGGGAGGAAGGTGCGACCAGCAAGGTAATATGTAACGGCATACCATGTTTGTAGGAATTTATTGGGAGCTTACCTCAAAATTCACTTCAAGATAACGAAACAAACCATACATTTCGTAAAATAAACGTGTCAGATAATATTAATATAACTGGGTAGAGGCAAGCTTACAGTACTGCCGTGATGAATCACTTGACCCCACCCCTCCCCCTCACTCATCGGTCTCCGCACCCCCACCTCCCACATCGATGGCCCCTGTATGGTTTGATCTTGACTAGGTGCTTCGGATTCACAGGTCACCGTTTTATGGTTCACAGTGATAATGGAAAGGCGTCAACACATTTGTCTGTGGGTGTACTGTGCTAAGAAATTATAATTCAGAGTGCAGTGGATTAAGTGCAGAGTGTTACTGTACAGTGGAGATGTTAAAGTGAAAGAGCAAGGAAGAAAATGTGCATTGTTAAGAAAATAAATTTCAGAGTGCAAACGCTTAAGGAAGAGTGCAACAGTTGTGAGTTTCATTTAGAGCGCAAGTGAGATAAGAATGCACAGTGTCAAGAAATTAGGCTTCAGAGTGTCAAGGATTTAGTGCACTGCAACACTGGATTGCTTCAGGCGTACACCTTACCACTGTCTGAGTCTCAGAGACGGCGGGTTATTCATCACGACGGCCACGGACTTGTTGTAAGTACCCAGAATCATGCTTTCATGCTTTTTGTCCCTTATTTGTGTGAATATGGTTTAAAAAAGGTGATTTTCACGTCTTTTAGGGAGTGACACTAGGCTGTCAACTGCCTTTTCCACACTCAACTGAAAATTATCATTGTGTGCTTCCATTTCATTTAATTCGTGCTTTGTGTCTCTTATTTGTGTGAATATGAACTTTTATTTCATGCTTTTTGTCCCTTATTTGTGTGAATATGGTTTTAAAAAGGTGATTTTCATGTCTATTAGGGAGTGACACTAGGCTGTCAACTGCTATATATTTTCCATACTCACCTGAAAATCAGCATTGTCTGGTTCCATCTCATTTACTTCATGCTTTGTGTCCCTTATTGAATATGGACTTTTATTTCATGCTTTGTGGCCCTTAGTTGTGTGAATATGGTTTAAAAAAGGTGATTTTCATGTCTATTAGGGAGTGACAGTAGGCTGTCAACTACTATTTTCCATACTCACCTGAAAATCCTCATTCTATGGTTCCTTTTCATTTATTTCATGCTTTCTGTCCCCTATTTGTGTGAATAGGGTCTTAAATAGGTGTTGTGCATGTCAGGTTGAGAGTTATAGAGGTGGTTATCTGAGTTAGGGTGAGTTAGGTTCGGTTAGGGTCCATAAGTTCCAGTCCATGAGGCAGGGGCCCAGTGTCCAGACAGACCCAGATTCCGGACATGCCTTTGGCTCTACTACATCGGATATATTTATATATGCAGTATATATAAATATATAAATATATATATATAAACTTCCCCAACGTCTAGTGTCCGTTTACTATGGGGACTATGACTTACTTGGTTCTGTATCTAGACACACGAAAATTCATTCATTTTAAAAACCGCGCCCCCACCCCCCACAACCACCACCCACCCATAAGTGGAGTTCATGTGTTGCCTAAAACTGATCATGGTGCGTAAATATACCAACACGAAATTCCTTTGCTTGATCAAGAAAAAATATGGATAATTTCTTGTGTGATTGGAACTGGAGGAAGGGGTGCCGTGTCCCCTTCCAGAGTTTTTATTTTTTGTTAAATACCACGGATTTTTCTTTTCTTTTGAGGGGCTTGGGGCGGAGAGCGGCCACGGTGTTCAAGACGTCCCTCGGTGCATCAGTGTCGTCTACCATCCACTCATTCTTGTCCCATCAGGAGGGGGTCAGGGGCCAGGCTGGTCAGTCCTGACAATTAAGACAAGTATGACCAACCTCACTCATCCCTGAGTGCCATTACTTGAGCAGTAAACACCAACAAACTTTCGGATGTAAGCACTTGCAGACTGTAGGCTGTATAAAGTTGAAGTGCCTTAACACACCAGAAGACCAGGTGTCATCTGATTATATGGTTACCACCCAACACAGTAATTTTTTTTTTTTTATGTGTCCGACTCTGGGCATAGGCTTCACAGCCTGCTATCAAGGCCCAGTCGTTCTCCTACAAGCTACATGTCACCACTTCGGCGCTTAACACCCACCGTCCATATTGAATACATGCTAGGGCTGTCTCATACAGGACTGGTGTATTGGTATTAGCGGGGTCATTTTACGACATGTCGGCGGGTCTCCTGGTAGATCAGTAAAGCCTGATTTAATGAAATTCAAATTCTTAAACTGTTCCCTGCACCAGCGAGGATTCGAACCTGGGTCCCTCGGGACTGCAAGCCAACTCTCTACCGATCGAGCTACCGCCTCCCCAAATGGTTTACAGTAAACCATTTGGCCCATTATTCAGCTGCCTTAGAGTCACCCAAGGGCACCAACACATCAAATGACTGGATGTAAATATTCAAGACAAGCTTCAAGTCTGACCATGCATATCATACAAACACATGGAACAGAAAATAAATTATAATATAGACGACACTGATATATCCTGTATAACGTTCTTTGTGACATACATGTGCTATGCTGAATATGATGTACGAAATGGTGCATGACATCAATAAACATTTTGCCTGACGCCCCGTGCTCCAACACCCTTTGTTTCATGCATGATGTTGAGAAGGTAGTTCTATTGATGCCGTGCCATTTCTTGCTGGCAGAGGCTATTTTAGAGAACAATGATCAACTTGAATCTGGATATTTCAAGGTTGTCGAGAGGTGTGGGTGTAAAGTCGTCTTGGTTTTCATGGCTTTATTATGGACAGGACTATATACAGGTGTCACCCGTGGTCAGCTCTAGAATCCAACTGCTGGAGGAACTGGTGCCCTCCTACCTGCCTTTGAACCCAGACGATTAAGCCAGCAGAAATGTACTGGCGGCGCTTAGCTCAGCGTGCATTCCATCACGTAGGTCTCTCATGACCATACTTGACTATACAACGCTATACATTCTGTATTGTAGTAATACTATCTTTTATATTAGGCAATGTCTTGTTCACAACATAGTTCACAACAAATCATCAAATCATTTGTAACAATTTTCCCCGGCCAATTAAAAACTGTGTCTCCTGACACAATGGGAAAATTCATAGATAAGGAGTCCATCAACATCAAGGATGGAAGAAACAGCTGAACAAAGAAATAAGGATGTGACAGAAAAACGATGTAGCTAGGCCCTTAATCAATGTCAAGTACAGTAACAGATAGTAATACAGAGTAATAAGACATGTTAGAATGAAAAGGAAGTAGTTAACACAAACGGAGCAAGGAAATACAAATACATGACTAAGGTAAAAGAGCCCAACAACGCATGGGCTATAAAGTCATCATGGGAAAAAGCACAAATCATCAATAATAATTACAATCTATAGAAAACATAGGGGAATGAAAGTAACGTAAAAAGGAAATAATAACAGGAATATATATATTTACATCACCAAAGTGAATCAATATCAAGAAAAAGTAGTAGTAAAAATACTCTTTAGGATATCCAGTATCATGAAAAATTAATCAAGACTGAGGTATTAACAATTTCGGCACAAGTGACGTCCATCCTGTTGGAACATTTGTAATGGAACTTTTCCAGTTAACAGCACTGTAGACTGGAGAATCATACAGATACATGTTAGAATGATGAACAGTAAAATTACACAACAGTTGCTTATACAGGAACTGCAATAGCACCGCGAGAAAATAAGGCCTCGCAACAACTAAAAATGTTCACACAGGTGTCCACATGTGCTCACAAATCAACTGTATAATATGGGTAGAGTGTAGGGGATGTTTAGGTCAGACTAACTGGGGTGTGCTGTATGATGTATATGCTAGTATTAATCACAGCACTGATGTCCTAAATTCATACATTACTCTCTCTGCTGACACTGTGGATCTAACAAGAGCAGTAAAATGCTACCTCAATAACAAACCCTGGGTCACAAATAAACTTAAACAATTGTTGAATGAGAAGAAACGTTGTGTCGTAGGCAAGGATAGGGCAGATTTAAAAACCTTACAGAGAAAAAAATTGATGTGATTGTCTGATGCAGAAAAAGGTACACAGAGAAAATTGAAAACTTACTAAGGTATGACATAAAGGCAGCTAGGAATGGTCTAAGGAAAATCACTAGCTTTACAAAGAAAGCAGGCATGCCAGATGTACAGAATCCTGAAAATTATCATAATGAACTAAATAATCCATGACTTTTCCATACACCGACACACCATCTCTGAATTATTGAACAATAAAAATGACGAGCAAATAGTTTTAACCCAAAAAGACATCATGGACAGCTTGAAGAGGGTGAAATATGGAAAGCAGCTGGACCTGATAAAATAAGCTGAAGGGTGGTTTATCTCTGTAAGAAACAAATAGTTCCACTTCTTAGAGAAATTTTCCAATACTTTCTCTCTCTTTTTTTTTCTTGTGCAAGGAAGAAGGAACCAAAGACCATGGGCCAGCATACTGTTCCTTCCAAGATAAAACAAAAAACAATACGAAAGAGAGCCTAATTCAAGATCCATTCATTTCGAGATGCCTGGACACACTGCGTTTGAAAGACTGGAGATCATAGGAAGTAGGGAATACAGACAGAGGAAGATAGTTCCAGAGTTGACCAGTTGCATAAATGAAGGACTGGGAGTAACGGTTAACTCTTGCATTAGAGAGTTGGACAGAAAAGGGATGAGAGTCTGTTGCTAGACGGGTACTACGTCCCGTCGTAGAGGTGGAGGGATGCATCAGAGAGTTCAAAGGAACAGTGACCATTGAAGTAGCGATAGAAGAGAGATAAAGATGCAACAGTGCTGCGAAGAGACAGAGGTTGAAGAAAATCAATAAGAGGAGGAGAGTTAATGAGACGAACAGCCTTTGACTGCACCCTATTGAGAAGAGCTGCATGCGGGGAGCCTCCTCACACATGTGAGTTGTACTCCATACAGGGGCGAATAAAACCCGTGTACAAGGTCAACAACTGTGCAGGGGTAAAGAAAGTTCGGAGTCGGCTTAGCGCACGTAATCTCATGGAAGCAGATTTCACAAGAGATGTAATATGTTCTTTCCAAGATAAATCCCTAGAGAATGAAACCACAAGCATGTTCAAGGATGATGCAGGACTGAGCTGGAGATTATTAAACATTTGTGGGTAATCCTGAGGAAGATTTTGTCGGGTTGATAAGTTTAAGAACTGAGTCTTTGATGCATTAAAAATACCAAGATTATTTTTACCCCAATCAGAGATACGAGCCAAGCCAGACATTAGGTGTGCCATAGCCTCATCCCTTGTATGTTGAAGTAACTGCTGAGATGGACGTTGCGGAAACCGAATGGTGAAGGGTGGAATCATCAGCATATGAGTGGATGGGGTTAGATGTACAGCTTAGGTCATTGATGAATAAAAGGAAGAGAGTTGGTGATAGGACAGAGCCCTGAGAAACACCACTTTTGATAGGTCTACGAGAAGAACGATGGCCATCTTCAACAGAGGCTATAGAACGACCAGAAAGGATGCTAGAGATGAAGGCACAGACAGAGGGATAGAAACCGCAGGAGGGCAGTTTGGAAATTAAAGATTTACGCCAGACTCGATCGAAAGCCTTTGAGATATCAAGTGCAATGGCAAAGCTTTCGCCAAAGTCCCGAAAGGAGGATGACCAAGAGTCTGAAATGTAGGTGAGAAGATTGCCAGTGGAGCGTCCCTGACGGAACCCATACTGACGATCAGAAAGAAGGTGGTGACAGGAAACATGCTTTAAGATTTTTCTGTTAAGAATTGACTCGAAAACTTTTGAGACAGGATGTTAAAGCAATTGGACGATAGAGAGGGTTGGGAATGGTCACCCTTCTTTGGGACTGGCTGAATGAGAGCAAACTTCCAGCAAGAAGGAAAGGTACAAGTAGATAGACAAAGGTGAAAGAGTTTACCTAGGCAGGGTGTAAGCACTGAAGCACTGTTCTTGAGGACAACAGGAGGGACTCCATCAGGCCCATATGCCTTGTTAGTATTGAGGCCAGTGATAGAAGAAAATAAATCAGCTGAATTAATTATAATGTCAGTCATGAGGAAGTCAGAGTTGGGAAGTGATGGAGGAATAGCACCGGAATCGTCTAAGGTGGAATTGGAGGAGAAAGTCTGAGCAAAGAGATCTGCTTTATCAGTAGAAGAAATAGCTACAGAGCCATCGGAGTAGAAAAGAGAAGGGAAGGATGATGAGGAAAAGTTGTTAGAAAGGTTTTTGGCAAGGTGCCAGAAGGAGCGAGAAGAATTCGAGTTGGAGAGTTGAGAACATTTAGCACGGATGAAATTATTTTTAGCAGAGCGAAGAACAGACTTAGCATGATAGCTGTTTCAAAAACCAGGACACCATAATGCCATAGCTAATGATTATTGACCAGTGACTCTGACATGTATTTTTATGTAATGTCTTGAGCATGTTATGAAAAACATTTTGTATGAGCAGGTTAAAATATTATATGGATACTTTACAGATTACTTACAAAGAGGAAAGGTGCGATGAAGAAGCTGTATATCAGTCATATATTTTGTTCTAAACTTTATGGAAAATGTCAACACCGGCACAGTTTGGTACTTTGCAAAAATATCATTTATTGATTTTTCAAGTGCATTCAACACCAAACAGTCCCATCTTTTGATGAAACTAATTTCAATGAATGTCAACTCTGATCTTGTCTCGTGGATGAATGATTCCATAGACCGCAGTATGTGAAATTTATGGGTAAAAATCCAAACCTGACAGTTATAAACATAGGGGACTCCCAAGTTTGTGTGCTATCACCACTTCTGATTACTTTCTATATTGTATAAGTGATTGTAGATGTGTACATGACTCCAGTAGGTTTTTTAAGTATAATGATGATACTGCGTTACTTTCACTAAATAGTGAAAGGACAACTTCTTGGAGCTCAATGTCAGCAAACTAAGGAAATGGTAGTTGATTTCAGTAAGACACCAATACCACAGCATTCCTTGATTATTAGCCCTAAGTAAGTAGAGATTGTGCGCAAATACAAGAATCTTGGTACCATCATTGACAGAAACTTTAGTTTTTCATCAAATGTTGAAGCATTGTATAAGGGGGGAAATCCCAGATTTTTTTTTCTTTTTTTCAGGAAACTTAATAAACTGAGAGTAGATTATAAAATAGCTAACTACAGGAACTGTTCCATGACAGCATTATACAGTCTCTATTGTCCTTTACCATTTGTTATGGAAACTGCAACATGGACTCAAAGAAGAAACTAAATAAAATCGTAAAGGCATATATTAATATGAGGTTTGTGAATATGAAATCGTTATCAGGATTGTATAAGCAAGCTGTTATTCAGAGAGATAAAGTTATTAGGAACAACTCTGATCACCCACTGTAACCTAGTTATGAAATGCTACCATCTGGTAAAAGGCCAAGTTCATTTCCAAGTAGAACTGCTGGATATAATAGTTTCTTTGTTTTATCTTGTTATAAAATTATGTACAGTATGTAAAAATACCTAAGTGTGATACGGAGTATTTCAGCTGTGACTGTACTAGGAAATGGAATGGTGACTAATCTTATGCTGTAATGGGCCATCGGAATCTCTCAGCTGTGTTTGTAGCCTTAGGATACTAGTGCAACGGAGTCCAGTTGTTGGATGCAGCTAATGCAATGGAGTCCCTTATATTCTATAAGGTAAACTTCTATTCTCTGTAAGCTTTTGTACCTGTGGAAAACATCAAGGCAAATTTCCTGTAGAGCAGTAAAGTCATATTGTTATTATTGTTATTATTATTATTAGTATTATTATATCTTATACGTCTAGTTATTTAGGATACAATCCGAAAACTGGTTATTTAATGACTAACCTGAGGATTATAGTCTCGGAGATAATAGACTACTACCGGTAGGCCTAAAGAAATATACCTGTACCTATTTGTTTTGCAAGGTCTCTTCTTAATTATAGGAATATTTGTGAATATTATGTCTTGAATATTCTGGTAACCATGTTCTATTAATGTCTGTACAGTTTTGCTGCAAACGTAGGTGCGATGGGACCTACTATATATTACAGTATTATAGTCCTGGTGTTCATTTCTGCATTTTGTGTTGAATGTGACGTATCATGCGATCATCAGCAAAGAGTAAATGTATCAGAATAACAGTGTTTATCATCGAATCCTATTTTCGTTTCCTCTAGTTTTAATAATATCACACCTGTATGTTACTAATTTGATTAGGGTTGTTCATACAGTACAGCCTTGCTATTTTCCACTGGCTCTCTCTATCTTGTTCAGTATCACTATTCAGTTTTAATACAGTCTTATCTCTAGTAAATACTTTGCTAATTAGATTTATTAGCAGTGGGTGTGTCTTGAAGTATTTTAAAGCTTGTGTTAGTTAGAACCATTCCGAAGAGTCAAATGCTTTAGAAAAATATTGCAGTAACTATTTATTAATGGATCACTCCATTAATAGTTAGCACATTTCTTCCTTAAATTTTTGGACTTTTTCTTTGTACTCTGTACGTTCCACTCTTAGCCTAATTAGCATTTTCCTTCTCATACTTCATTAACCTATCCTGTAATGTTTCTGCTTTGATTATTTTATTTTATATGTATACTTCCACTGTTCACTGAGCCAGACAGTGATCCTTCTAAAATGCCTTAAAATACGCTCGTGGCATCTACACATTCCAGATGATACTAACTTTGACATCAGTCACACGAATAGTTTCGTTTCTTTTTGTTTTTTTGTGTCTGTTCTGTTTTGTCAGAATAAACTAGATATGACATGGCTTGTTCCTGTTCTGTAAGTTTCGTGTTTCTGTACATACATTAGTCGTATACCATTTCTTTTTTATGTGTCCAACTCTGGGCATAGGCTTCACAGCCTGCTATCAAGGCCCAGCAGTCCTCCTACATACCTTACACCTCTACATGTCACCACTGCGGTGCTAACACCCACCGTCCATATTGAACACATGCTAGGACTGGTGTATTCCTATTAGCGAGGGTATTTTTACGACATGTCGGCGGGTCTTCTGGCAGACCAGTAAAGCCTGATTTAATGAAACTACAATCACTTAAAAAAAAAAAAAACTAAGCTTCTGTAGCATTATTAATTTCCTTTACAGTATCGGTGTTACCTAACCTAATGGAAAATATTAACATACTTGCCAAAGACAAGGGCTGGCAGAAAAATGGTTATAAGGAGGTAGTCAATAAATGTATGACGAAGGAACGAGATAAGTTGTATCAGCGACAGTGGCAAGTGAGTGGTGGCGCGGCGGTCAGACTCGTCCTGTGACGTCATCAAGCTCACACCCACACCTTCCAGTGGTGCCAAATCAGCGGAGAAGTCGCTAGATCTATTTAATTCTACGATTGCGGCAAAATGTATCATCTAGCGGCTAGCAGAATTTTCTGAAGGAATAATTTTCTATCTACATTATATATATACTGTATATATATATATAT